>JAQGAV010002708.1:0-14622 GCA_034691345.1 Phasmarhabditis papillosa
AAAAACTCAGTTGCACAGATTGAGCTATGGCCTTTCCAATGATATATAAATTAACATAAATTGCTTAACAAAATAAGTCAGGTTATGAGCATCAAGATTTCACCATTTGAATTTGCTATGTCCCGTTATGTTAGGGCGCGGCGAGCCGTGCTTCGTAGGGCGCCGCCCAATAAAAAGAAGTATTATATCTGTTAAAAAACAGTGAAAAAAAAATCTGACAACATTTGAACGCTGCTTGCGACGGCTGACACGTCGAGGTTTTTCGTGCAGTAATCCCTCTCTGGCAACATTTTCCGGGTGACAACTATAGCTTTGTCAGTTTAACAATCAAAAATAAAATGATCAGAAAACAATTTCATTTTAAAATCATTTAAAAAACAGTAATTACAATAATGATGATCAGATTAGACACGCTAATATTTCAAAAACAAACAAACGGAGAAGAAAGCAAGATAAACATGAAACAAACAATGCAATTACTAAAAAACTACAAAAATCTCACGTGGGGATATTGATCAAAGCTGCGGTCATCTTGAGAATTTCATCAGTTTTCTTCCTCCAATTTTTCACATCCTTTGATAAGGAAATCCATAGTTCACCATGTCTCGGTTCTGCATTCACGCATTTCTCTAAGACCTTTTGTTGCGTATCCTAAAACAAAACCATACAATGTTAACATTAAATGCAAGCTTACTTCTGTACCATGGACTAACTCGAACTTATAATAGTGTGCCCACGCATCACCACTATCAGAATCCAAGGCAATGGCTCTCTTGAACCACTCTCTAATACGATCCGCTTTCTAAAAAAGCAAAATACCATGAATTACCAGTAGTCAGGCTGTATTCTCTCAGGACGTTTTGAATAACATACCTTTCTTTCTGACCAGAACAATCTGGCAGCCGACACGAGTGTGGCCGTGTTATGCTCCACCTTCTTAATAGCATCCATTTGTTTTTGTCTCCGTCCATGTCGTTCTTCAATCCACACTGCTTCCGCCCATAAACGTCCTCCTTGTGGGCATTCCTGAAGCGCACGTGCTAGACGTTCGGCAGCCAGTACTTTGGAACCAGCTCGCATTTCTAGTCGTATCTAAAATAATTGTTTGAGGGATAAGTAGTGAATACTTACCGATTCCATCCACAAGTCCTCATTTTTTGGATTTCTTAAACGGGCCTTCTCCAAATCAGACCGAGCTTTGATTACTTGTCCCTGTGACTCTTCTAGTCGACTCAAAAGAATCCAAACAGGAATGGCAGCTGGGCATTTCTTCACCTAATAGCAAAAGTATCTCAAATAAGTGATTATGCCAACTCACTCCTTGGGTATATGCTTTTCTTGCTTCGTCTGGATTACCTTCCTGTTCATTGATTTGGCCAAGCATCATATACAACTTGGCGAAATTGTCGTATCTGTAAATTATTAACAGCTAACATATTTACAGTCCAGGTCCCAGCAATTTTAATTATCCAAATTAGGGAGTCCTTCTGATAAATTGTAAACGTAAGGTCCTACACCTGTTGTAACATTTTCCGGTGATGGACTTGCTATTTTGGATCGGTGATCATCATTACAAAAAATCTTAATTTACGGACGTCGTCCCCGAAAATCGAGAGTGAGAAATTAGGGGTCATCCTTATATCTCAACTGGGAATTCCACCTATGTCGGCTAGTCAAGTAAGAAAAGCATATTAAAAGCTTACGTCTCCAATGCCGAATTAAGCATGTCCTTGGCCGCCTGTAATTCTCCTAAGCACCATTCCAATCTGGCGCTCTTCATCCACAATCTTGCGGATGGTGCGTTCTTTTTTGCCTTTTCGAGAAGTCGCCGAGCCCTTGCGAACTCGTTGTTTTCCGATTCCAACTTAACCGCAGCCATCCAAATGCCTTCCGAATTTGCATTGTGTTCGAAAGCCTAGGAGATACGTTAATTCTACAAGTAACTGAATATCTTACCTTGGCCAAAATGTCTCTTGCACCCTGCACGTCGCCTTGCAACCATCTGGATTTGGCATACATCAGCCAGAGCACCTCTGCCTGTGGAGCGGAAGCAGTGGCCTTTTCCAGCAAGCTTTCGTAATCATCACCAAAAAAAGTAAAGTGAGTTTAGTTACCAGCATAAGGAAACAAATGTTTAAAAAACGTACACCTTTCCATGGTTCTTCTCAAAATGTGCCGCCGCCAACCAAATGCTTTTTCTGGGTATCTGTTGTAGAGCGTGAGCGTAAACAGCACGAGCACAAGCTATTGCTCCTAAATAATAACAAAGTTGAAAACGAGATGATTATAAATTACCCTCTCTTTCAAACGCTTCTGCATCTTCCATCCATGTGTTCTTTCTATCTTCTTCTTCAATATCGAAACCAATAACGTGACGGCTGAAAAGAATTGCTATCACAAACAATGGTACAATGAAATAATACATTATTGCTTGACAGGTTAATGGGCATCCCGAAGTTTCGCAGTCCATTGCATCCTTTAGCCACTGATCTCTGTTTATTTCCACCATATTTGCTCGGAGAGATGTCAACGCCTAATAAGATACAATCATTTAGAAGGAAACTATACTAACCTTCTCAATGATACGATCAACCATTTCACTCTGTCCTCGAGTTTCCTCCAAGCGAGCAGCGTTGATCCAAATTTGTCGCTCAGTAGGAATGTGCTCACGGGCTTTGTTTAGAACCTTCCGAGCATTTTCATATGTTTCCAATCGGGCCAGAGCAAGCCATAATTCCGTTGAAGTGCTGAAAAGACAAACATGTTGAAATAGACTTTCGTATGCGCAGGTGATTACAGAAAATATTTGCAAAATTTAGATCTTTAACATAAGTGGGAGTTATCAAGGGGATAAAATAAATAGGATAGTAAGTGAGAAGATTTGATCAATGTAATATTATTCCTCTCAGACGGTGAATCTCATTCTTGTAAATTAGACGGTTGTTTTACGAGACTGCTCAACGGGTCAAATGTTGAGAAGTCGTTGATTTACTATGTAGTATACAAAAAGCAGCAACATACGAGTTGTGTACAAATGGATTGCAACTAACCTGCAACATTCGACAGCTCTAGTGAGAAGAACACGAGCATCCTCTGCATCTTCAAGTTCGATGGCAGCCTTCCAAAGAGCTACTGAGGTTGGTATGCTTTCTAGAGCTTTGCGGAAAACCTAATAATTAGGATATGTAGATTATTTATCGAATAGTTACCTTCTTCTTCGCCTTTGGTTCACTTTCGATGGCAGCAGCCTTCATCCAAATTCGGACACTGTGCGGCAAATATCTGATGGCATTGGCAACTATTGTTTTCGATTGATCTGGAGGGTGCAACCTAACAGGATAAATTCATTGAGAATTGTAAATTTATACTAACCTAACGGCTTCTAACCATAAATCTTCACTCTTCTTGTTGTTTTCACAACCCTCCATGATTAAATTTCTGGCAGCCTGGAAATATAAGAGTATTACGTGTAATGCCAACTGATAAACCTGTAGTTTCCCAACATTCTCTTCTAAACGAGCTGAACCAATCCATGCCGGTGGATGACCAGGATTAGTTTCACGCACCGACTTCATCAGAGTTCGAGCCTAAACACATATGAAACTTAGAAAAAACAACTATAGCTACTACCTTCTTGATTTCATTAATATCACCATAGTTTGTCGGCATCATACCTTGTAAATCGGTAAGATATCCTTTAGGGTCAATGACTGTTTGGCCAGTAACAGAATCTGACACCTAAAGGTAATAACGTGCCAATATTAGAACCTCCAGACTACTCACCTGGTTGAGCTTAATATCCATGATTTTATTCCTAGCTTGTCCGATTTTGATCAAATCCAAGTTTGTTGAAGAAGTTCCGGTTTTGATGCCAGATTGCCATCCAGGAGTCATCATACCACCTATAAATTGAAAAGTAAAAAATTCAAATTAAACGTGGTGCTTGAAATTGTTACCAACCTAGAGTGCTTTGCATTCCACCAATTGTGCTGTTCATTCCGGATCCAAAAGGAGTAGCCATACCAGATTGCACTCGACCATCCAGCGTATGTGAGGTAGCTCCGTAGTTCATGGCTGATGCGATCAGGGAGTCAGGAACTGCGGAAAACCTATAAAAAATATAGTTCCGTAAATTATGAGTGCTTACCTCTCCTGTCTTGGATTGCGCTTAGCCTTGTTACGAGCGTCACCCACTTCCGGAATGGATGCCCATTCTTCTTCCGAAACCTTAAGCACAACGTAAAATGTTAACACCAGGTGAATAAATACCTCAGACAACCCACGTTTCAAGTCAGAAAATTCCTGCTGAATTTTAGGGCGCTCCTTTCTGTATTTTTCAATGGCTTCTTTGTACTTTTTCTCTCTAAGTAGGAGGATAAAGGATAGAAATATATATAGATGCAAACCTGTAATCCTTTCGCCGTTCATCAATTCTGTTTTCGACGGCGTTGTAGACTTCATCGGCTTCTTGATCTTCTTTGTCATAAGGATCATTAGAGAACAACCGTTCCCCATATCCTTCAAACTAAATAAACATAACTAATGTTATTATTGAGATAATAAATTACCTCATCGTAATTGGCATCATTGAGATCTTCCGTTTCTGGTTTGTCAGAATCGCGGGCCTTTTTTGATGGTGGGCCTGTTCCTGTTTCCGGTACGTCGGTTGCTTCTCGCGCCGGACCTATGTCGGATCTGGTGGTGAATCCAGTAGCACCTAAAGGAACAGAATATTACCACTCCTCTGCGTAGTTTATAAGAACTGACCTCTTCCAACTCCCGGAACATAGCCTGTGGGAGAAGGCATACCCATGAAGTGCTTCTTGGCCTTGTTGACCAAAGACCCGGGAATTGTCGTAGCCATCTGAAATACACTACAGTGATAACAAAAATTAGGGAAATAACAGGTGACGTTTCACAACGACTATTTCGAGAAAAACGAGAAATGATTATTTTAAAAACAAGTCTAATTAATAATTCACGGCGTATTCCGAGTGCCCTTCAAACTCTCTCACCCCGGGAGAGACGCAAAACCGTAAAACTTGCATATATCGTCTGAAAAATTAGCTTCTCTATTAAAAACATTTTTTTGCATTTTTTTCATGTATTACTTACATATGAATAAAAGTGACATATTCCAAAAGAAAAGAGAAGTTAAAAAGTATAAGTATTTCAATTTGGAGCGATCTCAGTATTTTAGCCCTGTTACAACTCAATGTAATATTTCAAAAAATTATTTTTGGAATATGTTGTTATCCTTCATAGTTTCATCAAAAAATTGAGCAAAAATAGGGTTTTTAGTTGGGCGAGAGAGTTTGAAGGGAACAAAAGACAAGGCATGGATGAGCTTGACTCTAGTTTGACATTGTGAAGAGTCATGAGAGGTGTAGAATAGGTGGGAGACTGGATACGCATTGAATTAAGAGAATTTTCCAAAAATATAGGCAGAAGCTCAGTGAGAAGGCGAAATTCGAATTTATTTGTTTGCACCGCGCCTAGTAAAACACATCGCGCTGCCAGTAAGCCGCCCTAGGCACGGCTCGCCGCGCCCTAACGCAACGATGCAGAGCAAAATCCGATAGCGAAAACTTGGTGCACGATTCCTGGATTTATTTCACAGTCAACTAATATTTATTTTGGTACAATTCCATAGCTCGTAGTTTGATCTAGGGAAATGAGTTTTTTGGGAAAAAAACAGTCCAGTAGTTTCAGAGAAAAATTAAGTTTAATTTTTATAAAGGGGCACAGTCCTTTGTCCACACTGCGGCCGTTGGCGAGCCGTGACGGGTGGTCTAAATTTAGCGACAATTAAAATGTTTAAATATATTCAGAAAAATGTCTATCAAGAAAATAATAACAATCAAAATAGGGTTATTTGAATTTGGCCCGTTGCTCGGGTCGATCTGCTGTTTCGGCCAATTCGGCCGGGAATTTTGTTAATAATTGTGAAATCAGTTGTTGGTATCAGTCGACCACTGATTCCTACCATTATGAGTATTTGAGAGCACAATTCTAGAAGTACACAACTCTAGAAGTAATATCCAGAATTCTGGTTGTAATATCCAAGTACCGGATTCAGTGTTGTGACCGATTTGCTAGGTGAAAATTTAACTTATCTTTATCATTGAAAATCATTATCAGATCAACATTTGATGCTGAATTGAATGAATTGAACCCTTTTTTAATAACTTCAATACGAACCGAGTTATGGAAGCCAGTCTAATAATGATTTTCAATAATAAAGATAAATACAATTTTCCATATTTTTTTCTAAAAAATCGGCAAAATCGCACAGTTCGGAAGCGGCAGTTCTGAAAAGGCATTTCGGAAATGTGGTTGTCACGCCTAGGCACCCGAAATTAGTTTAACATAAGCATACTTCACATTCAAAAATGATAAGAATAACCATCACATTATTACAGTACACATAAAATATGACTTTTTTCTCGCTGCCCCTTTCACTAAGCGCTTTGTCAACTGTTTCTCTGGATTGTATACCGATAATACTATCGGACTATACGTAGCTACACCAATGTATCACATTAATTTATTAAACTTAAAATGACTACAATTACGCTGATAAGGTTAGACCAATAATATAGAATACAAACAATTAGACTCAATATAGAAAGATCATAGTGGCAAAGTAATAAAATATCATCAATTAACAGAAAGAAAAACGTCGAAGATTGCCTAATTTGGATTAAGGTACAGTCACAATCAATCACTTGGCAGTTAGTATAATACTACAACAAAATCTTAATGCATTATGGAGGCTTCGATAGGTTATATCCTAACAATCAGATGAAAGAACAATTTCATTAAATGAAACGAGCAGTGCTATGAAACTGGGAAGAAAGAAAGGAAAGCATAGCAACAAGAGGTTAAACTTGATATCTTTAGTAAAACCCACAATACGAAAGAGCTTAAGGTAGCTCGTAGTATGGTTTGTTAGTTAAAGGCACGGTAGTTCCAAAACACAATGCAATTCCAAAATTCAAGAAATTAATTTTAAAAAATACGTTAGTTTGTTTGGTGTGTTTTGGCTAGCCTTTGCGGACAAATTGTGAGCGGCAATCGGAAGAAATAAAAATTAAATAAGGCCTAAGTAAAACGTGCAGATTACAGAAATTAATTAGAACTAATACCAACATGAGCAAACAAACGGGCCGCAATGAACGGCATTTAGATGTCACGGGTTGTGAAAGGGCCTAGAGCGCCTATGCAACGGAAGGCGTTCGACCCAACCGGCGCACTAGCAACGCAGCAGCACGGCAACCCGGCTGCTTGAACATAGGGGGAACGGGAATAGGTATATTCAAGAAAGATGTTGTCACCAATTCAGTTTGGCCGCGAGGGAAAATAGAAAGAAATCAGAAAATATTATAATAGGCCCCGAATATTAACTAATTATTCACCAAAAATTTGTTCACTTTTTAAGTAGAAATTGGATTTTAAAATGACAACATTTCCAGTGAATATAAAGGATCAATATGAATTTGAAAAAACATAAGGAAACATTACATATCCCGGTGAAGACTACGGTCAGCAGACTAAGTTGGTTTATGCAAAGTACATAACATTATTCGCATCAGGGTGAACCTAAAAATAGACACGTCATCAAATATAAGAAACAATGTAAATACCTGAACAGCACGCGCCATGTTGCTAAGAGTTGTGTCCTCGCTCGTGCCAGATGGCTGACTTCCTTCTCCAGAATCGTGCTCGCGATCCACCAAGTGATATCTGGCACGGAATGCAACCAAATGAGCATAGTATGCAGGAGCCGGGATTGATACGGAACGAGTGCACCTGACATATGTGTGACACATCTAAAGAAACAAATGAATAAGAGAAAAAAACAACTGAGAGAATAATAAGACCAACCTGATATGTGAGTTGCTGTAGTTCGTCAGCACTGAGCCCATTATCATCCCAGAGGACATGATAGTGCGATGGGCGGGATGTTCCCTGTATACCAGCATGGGAGCAAAGATAGAAGTCGAACTCAGTTGGATGAGTAATCCCAACATCAACTGTTGTTCCCGGTGGGATATTAAATGCCTTTCCAACTTGATCCTAAAAAACAGAAATCTGTAAATGTATAATAAACTACAAACAAACCTTTTTATCAACAGCAAATAGTCTTGTGTGATGACGCTTTTGTACAGCAATGAATGTAATTCCTGGCTGATATCCTCTTTCGAGCATCATACATGCTTCACGCATTGCGCGCAATTCATATTGAAGTACCTGTAAATCATTTGATACAATAAATACAAATTTAAGTCTTTACGTTGAAGAATTGTCCTTCAGATACACCGTCACGGTAAACAACAAGCCTAGTAGGCTTGAACCGAGTATTGCGATAGAACTGCACAAGCA
Organism: Phasmarhabditis papillosa; assembly: GCA_034691345.1. Taxonomy (NCBI): domain Eukaryota; kingdom Metazoa; phylum Nematoda; class Chromadorea; order Rhabditida; family Rhabditidae; genus Pellioditis; species Pellioditis papillosa. Next base: position 8,386 of record JAQGAV010002708.1, read on the forward strand.
GTTCACGAACCATGTAGGTCAGATCTGAAATGATCTCCTGACGATGTTGTTGCACTCTAACCGTAGCAGCATATCTGTAACAACATATGAACAGTGAGTTCCTTATTCTATACTACCTGCTAGGATGCGCATCCATACTACCAACCACGGCAGCGATCGACGGCTTGCGTGAATCACCAGCAGGCGGATGAGTGATATCACACCCAAAGAATATCACTGGCTCATTAAAGATCCTTGGACGCACAGCTGGTAGAAGAATGCTGTTCACACCGCCCAATTTGACATTCATCTTTAGGCAGAGATTCGACAAAGTCTGAGGAGTTGTCTTGATAACATTCTTGGCTTGTACACATTGGGTGGCAATACCAAGAACCGTATCACCCACTCGTTTGACTTCGGCTAAAAATACAATAAAGATAAATATAAAAATAATTTAAATACCATATACGGGAGTTTTTCCAGGTAGAACAACGACAACTAGTTGGATACCAGTGAAAGTTTGTTTGAGATATTTGAACATTGGCTCAACTTGATCGACACCAACAGCGTACCTGCAAAAATTGTTTTAAACGGTTTCTCAATGAAATACATACTTGCAGAAACATGGCTGGCCAACAACAGGCATGCCAGCATCATTGGAAATTCTTTGCAATTGGGATGTGAAGGTTCGGAGGTCCGATTCTTTAACATGTTGCTGCTGGGCAAAGCAAGCAATTGCCCATACCTAAATGATAGTCATTGGTGAACTTTTTACATATTACTCTTCCGAAATAGTAAAAAAGAAAAGTAGCATGACTCACCTTCACGTCAATTCCAGTATGGAATTGTTTTCCTCGCATGTCCCAAACACCTTGATTGGGAAGAGCTGTTGCCTTTGTACGTCCACCATAAAGTAGTTTGGGTGCAGATAGGACACGTCCCTTCACTTCAGTCATCGATGGGTTGATGGCAATACCAAATTCATGAGCAAATGGATCAGCCGAGAATTCGGCCTTGCGAACAAGATTTGAAATCTCTCTTTCACGTTCTGGAGCAGATCTTGCAGTAGCCTTGATCATTGTAGACGTCTGCGTATCAGTGAGCTTCTTTATACATCTCTGCCCAGCAACAATATTGCACACCTCTGGAGGCAGGTAGGTGTGTTTCTGCTCTTGACCAACCTGAAATTGAAATCTCGGCATCACAATAATGTTTCTTGGGATAAAGAGGAAAGAAAAACACAAACCTGAAGACATGGGAGATGAGGGTACTTTAACTGAATCCGATATTTGTCGTAGAAATACTTCACGACAGTGCATTCAATGGTTTGTCCAGTCTCCAACTGTAGCGGGAAGGTCTGCGTCTGAGCCGGTCTACGGGTAACATTGCAGACACGATACTTCCTGCGCATCTGGCCACAATGGGTAATCTCGATTTTGAGACCGCGAATTTCTTTGGTGAACTTCACTCGTTGAGCATCAGAAAGTGCACGGCGTTCAGCGAGTGCTTGAACTGGCAGTTCGAGAACTTCGGCAATGAACTCAATACACTGCATAGCCCGGTAGAAAGCAGTAGCAGAGACATCGATGTTGAGCATCATCTTCCACTGGCTTGGTCGGACAGATTGATGGAATCCGAACCAGACCTCGCGACCACCACCAAGTTTACTTTCACTATGAAACTGTCCATGTGGAACTGGATGTTGCGGTAGAACAGGTGGTGAGAAGAACGATCTCCCGACAGGAGTATATCTTAAATTTAAAAATATTTTATTATTATTAAAGTTTCTTACTTGAGTGAGGGTAAATGTCTCAAAATGACATCCATTGCCTGCACAGCTTCAAATGGAACTTGACGAACACGGCCTTCCATGGCGTCCTCTAATATTTGAAGAGATACTTGGCCAACCCATTTGACCGATACGGAAAATTGTCGTTCGACAGCTGAATCTCCAGGTAGAGTAACCTTAAAAGAAGAATGATGAGTATCATTACCACACCATTACCTCGAATTCGGTTTTTTCTCGGCCAATTGGAAGTGCTTCACGTGTGTACATATTACGTTTGCCGTCATACACGGGACGAATATTGTTGAAAAATTTGCAGCTGCGTATCATGCAAGCAATAATTTCCCTGGAATTACAGCAATGAAAAAAAAGAAAAGTAAGAACTAGTACCTATTCACTCTTCGTGGGCATTTATCGGGGGTAACCTCTACGTTGTAGTGTTGAATGTTGCCACCTGGAATGCGGACTGCGAAATGGTTGGCACGCAGTACAATTGCTCGTCCCTCAACACCATGATTTGGTCGTCGTGGACATTGAAATTGCACGCCACTTGGTGCTATTCTAAAGTGGAAGAATTAGTTTGTAATCTCATACACTTAGATTTCGCAAAAATACTTCTAGAATAGGAATGCGTTTTACATGTACTACGACGAGGTTTTCACTAAGCTGAAGTCAAGAACGCACCCCGGAAGTCCGCCACTACCACTTCCACCTGGTGGTACACCTTGTTGTTGACCACCACCTCCAGCGTCACTGCCACCAGCCCCACCAATTGGTGCTCCAGGGGCCAAACTTCCGCCACTACCACGGGACGGCAAATCCGAATAGGATTGTGAGCCAGCACCGCCGGCACCACTCGCATTATTCTGTGTAGAATACACATCCTAAATCACAGTAAAAGTGAAGCGTATCAGTATGAGCAAACCTGTTGATTAGAAAATTGCGCTGGTCCCATAAACTGGTTCCCTTGACCATTTCCTCCAAATGGTGGCATGAACTGTTGACCGCCAAATACTTGATCTTGGATATTGAAAGACTCTTAAATAAATTAAAATTATTATTGTATCAGAATGAAAGCCTCACCCAGCATATTCAAAACTTGCTGCTGCTGATCTATACCAGCCGCCATAATGATACAAATGTGAAAGCGTCAGAAGGCACAATTCTAGAATTTCAAACGTCATATTGGAAAATAGAGCAATACTCACAATAGCTAAAGGCAATTAGTGAGATCTTAAATCGGCGAAAACGAGAAGACGCAACGGATATCACAGTTGGAATGCTGATGAAAGAACTTCAATCAATAGTGCATGACGCGCTCAAACGCTGTCTCTGAAAAATAATAATAAATGTGGTATGCAGATATAAAATTTGATACAAAACATATCATATTAAAGAACTTTAAATGTAATTTAGTTGTATTATGCAAAGGACAACGGCATATTTCAGCTACTAAATGGAGACGCGCCGCAGTAGTTGGGCGCGCGTACCACGCTGTGGCCGGTAGCGATGATTGTGCAGAGACGCATATGAACGAGGAAGTGGGGAACCGTGAGAGAACTAGAGAAGACATATATAGGGGAAATATCAACAAGAACAGTCGATGTGTGCGTCCAATGAAGCAGATAGATAATGGACTTCTCGGATAGAACTTCTTAAGGGCAAGGTATAATCAAAGTAGTTTTTTTTTGTTATATTTTCTGAATCAGGCGGAAATGTTAATCAACTAATACAGATGACAACAAATAGAGAAAAAACAAAAGTTTGAGCTTTGGACAGTTTACAAGCAAATCTGCTGAAATTACATACCTCTTAGAGATTTGATGTTTTCTATTAATTATTACAGGTTTTGACTTATAAAAATGAAAATAGAAGCTCGTAGCTTTCCAGAGACTATCCATGGTGCAATCGGACTTCATTTAAAAAGTGGCTCTATCTTAGTTTTGGCGCAATTTTTGATTCCTGAGCGAAAAATCGGAAAACGATGATAGGATGTATAGCGTAGGCTATCGTCTCTACTTTCAACACCATAGCAAAATTAAAATATAGACTATTACACCTAGTTTTTTACGAAGCAGCATTTTACGGGCGCGAAGTCCTTTAAGAATGTCCGGTAGTAGCAAATGCACTGAGCGGTTATACTGTGTTTCAGATTTGGTTGATTTTGCCGTTTGCTGCAGGGATATAGGGGTGGCCTGGTCCTCGCTTCTTTGCAACTGCCGCATGAGGGCCCCAATCCCCCGAGTGAACCTGTGACCGTATTCACGAAGACCATGGTGTGTGCCGTGACAGAGTAGTCATTTCGTACCTCGAATGAATGACCACGGTGCGATTTGGACACCCCAGGGCGAGTCAGGGTGCGAAAGGGTGCCTTCGTTAATATGGCCACAGAACGCAGGGTGAATTCTAACGAAACCTAGCTCAAAATTATCACAAAAGAATTCGATCCTCATGCTATAATTAAGTATGGGTGCTCTAGATTTTAACACTAAATTTCAGAAACAGTTTGTTCCGCCGATTCACAAAAAAATTAGCTACATAATGCAGATTAATCTAGCAACAAAACATCCGAAACTACAATAGTTTAAGAAAATTACCATGCCGTAAATTACGGCAAGAAAAAAGAAACAAAAAATCCATATTTTTGCGTTCGAATTTATACAAATTATAATTATAATTAATAAACTAATCAAGGGTTACGGAACGCTGAACTACGATGAATTAAATTCAGTTGCGACGAAGATACCAGCTGAATCTCAGACTAACTTATGGAAAGTACAACTGTCAAAGCCAGCTATTACTAAATGACTAATTGTGAAATTCAGTAGACTTCCTATCTCAAAGTGAATAATACAGGATTTACTAGATTGCCTAATATTAGATATCAAGGCCCGAAAATTAGACAATAAAAATAACAATAATAAAGATATAATATATATATGTATATGTAAATATATAAAAATAGCAATTTACAAAGCAGTATTGATCGATGAACGCAATCGCCGTTTGACCTTATTTTAAAGGGCGGTCTTTTGGTCTCAAAGCGAATAAGGGTTGATGTTGTGAAAAACATGTCTTATAAAAAAGTAGAGAAAAATAGTGAATGATCATTGTTTTTTAATTTTAATTACAGTAGCTAATGAATGTATAAATGGAATACTCCGTTTATAGGGCTGGCCAATTCCAAACATGTTCTTTCGACCGTAAACAAAGTTATTCAAAACTATAGTTCGAACTATGTTAATGCCGTGATGCCCATTTTGTCCATACGACGATCTTAACATACGATTCTTGATAACCATTTTCTAATTTGACTGATTTGAGGTTACACTAATGACGGTCTTCAATTTCTATCTTTTCAATAAAGAAGGACAATGTATCTTTTACAAAGAATGGAGAAGAGATAAGCAGTCGGGAATGCCCAAGTCTGAGGTTTGATATCTTTCATATCTTCTCAGAATAACGTGGTAGTTCAGGAGTTTAAATTGATGTTTGGTATGCTAATTTCTCTGAAGTCTTTCGCTGAGCGCCTTTCAACGAAAGACGGGTAAGTTATTTTAGCATGATACCCCTGATAACTTGCTATGTCGCATTCTTACCTGTTTATTTGAGGAATCAAGCTGTTAGTTTTTATCGTACGTCCACATATAAGATGAACTATATGGAAACCGCCACGGGATTGCGTATTGTTTTAAATTCGGATCCGTCAGCTAATGGAATGAGCGAGCTCATCCGTTCGGTATACCAGGTGCCTAATTTGCTTAGCTTTCGGGATTATGGTTGAAGGATCCCTGATTTTTGAATACTTTTCCGTTTGGTTTTCACTTTGAAAAGTCGTATATAACAATGGTAATCGGGCATTGTTTAAGTGTAGGAGTAATTACTACTATGGCAAATTATTGCTATAACGTACTAATAGCTGTTCTTTAGGTTTTCGTCGAAACCATAATGAAGAATCCTATGTTGCAAATAAGTGAGCCGATTTCAAACGATCTATTTTCTTCACGTGTGGATGACGTTGTTATGAGGCATCCTTCTTTTGTATAACAGTGAAATTTTACATATTATTTATTAGCATTTGTCACTTTACGGGTAATTATTTTAACAAATTTAATAGAATTTGTTTTATGTGAGGCGATTTATTTTGTAATATGAAAATTTAAGATGCAATCCTACTTCTGTCATGTAATAAGGAGGACCTCTATTTCAATAGTATCACAGAAGTTGGATAGTTTAACTGTGATATGTAGTAAATGTACAATAAAGATCATTTTTGTCAACGTAAACTATGTGGCTCATGAAATACGAACAATGTTATATACATATTCAGAATAACCCTTAATCTATATGGATGAATGGAGATGATTGTGCCGGGGATTGATAAGTATAATAGTTTATATAGTCTGTTTTAAAACCTAGACTGCAAGCGCCGTTTGTAGTTAACGTGCCGCGATGACGGACTTCTCATTCAA
>JAQGAV010002709.1:0-14617 GCA_034691345.1 Phasmarhabditis papillosa
GTCTGTTGAGAGCAAGAACACAGCATTATGCAAATCAAACAATGGAATAAACTAAATACAAACTTGAGAAAATAAATGAATATTTCAAAAACTGTTTTACATATGGGCTTTTAAAGGTACGGTACACTGCGAGAGAGAAGTAACTAAGCGAGATAAAAGTATAAAGCCTTCACAAAAGGTGGAAGAGTTCCCCACCTAAACACCTAAAATATTCCGCTGGAAAAAAAGGAATTATGACCTCTGTACGATAAACTGAAGGGGTTATTTATTCAGCGCATGCAAACTTTCATGCGAAACAATAATCCAACAACTCAATTAACTGTAAGCATAAAAAACCGACAGAATAAATGCATTTATTAAAGAAGCAACGTAAAGATCTAACAAAATTGGACAACAAATCGAACGATCACACTCTACTAAATAAACAATAAAGCATGCTAAGAAAATATTAAAACACCAGGTATTACAAATAACTACCCAACTAACAATTTTTGATAAATACCATCTTGATCCATTAATACATTTGGACCAAATCCCCGTCCTCAGAAGAGCAGCATCTATCGTAGTCAGAAGTGGAGTACATAATGTCCTGCAAACATACAGCACACCTTTCAATCCATACTTCAGCATTACCTGATTGATAGGAGAATGAATGTGGTGCTCCATTAGGAAATCCTCTTCGGGCAATATATAATCCGATGATACTGATGCCTCGCCATACATCAGTTCTTCGCTAGGAACCGCCGCAGCCTGGAGAGACGCAAAAAATATAAAAATCAGAGCTCGGAAATATTTAGTCAGCCCATGTAATTTTGGCGAACTTCATAAACATACTGTCACATCACACAGCAACATTTCAGGCAACGTGCATTTTACAAGATTAATCAAAAATGGAAATCATCAACTTCAATTTTTTGTCCATCGACCTTAACTGCCGAAACCTATAACAAACCTTCACTCGTTTCCGTTTCGAAGTAGGCTTGCTGTCCCCTACAGAAACCATTTCTCCACTAGTGATTGGAACAGTAGGAGAATTGTTGGTGCTTCTCTGGTAGCCAGCTTCTATTTCGTGCATCATCCTCTGCAATAGGTATATAACACAGCAGTACGCACAATTCTCTTTATTGTTTTTTTCGGCAAGCAATGCAATGAAGTGAACAGAAAGAAAATAATGTATTTCAAGCTAACCATTTCACGTTCTCTTCGATAATTCCTTCGTCTTGTATTGTAATGCTTCTTTTCTTCGTCTGTCATATTATGATATCTGAATGGAGGGTATCATCGGATGCAACTCGAGCATGTTCACCTAAGCCTCGACTGTGCGGCCTTCAGCGCATTTTTCTTCCTAATAATTTCTTCGGCGACCTCTCTAACAGCTACAGCATCATCTTCTCCCACAACATCCTGCAAACGATATAGTTCTGCTGGTTATTACAATACCCCATAAAAGTCAGAATCCAAATCTAACTATATTGTGATCGCACAAATAGAATAATATTGGGAATACCTGCAGTTTGCATAAAACCATAAAATTAGAAACATTTAGACATTACCTTAGCCGCTCGCTCTGCTCTCTCCCATTCCTTCATCCGCTTTCCATACTGTATAATTTGTCGTTCTTCGGGCGACTTGTTCGCATATCTCTTGCGGGCAGATGCGGCCCAGCCAGCACGCTTTGCAGCTAATTTTTCCATGTCCTTCTCGGTTAGATGTGCTGTAGGAATATCAGGAGCACACTGAAAAAAGTTTTAAATATAATACTATCATCGTACTCACGTCAATGTGGCCAGTTGCTCTTAGCAATTCATTCAATTCATTCAGCTCCTTTTCCATTTGCAATCGCGCCTGAATCTTCTTCCCATCCTTCTGGAGCGTTTTCTTACGGTTGAAGACATATCGTTCCTCAGCCGTCATTTTACGATATCTAAATATAAGGCGTAACTTGAGGCAAACATTACGTTGATTTTGACCTTTGCTAGATTTGGGAAAATTAAAACACAGAGCCGTTATAACAAAAAAGGAAACCCGCACGAATCAAGGGAGGCCTATTGATATTTTGCACTGTTCGCTTGAAATAATAAACAAAGTGTGCCCGGGCCATATAAGGAAACAATTGATGAAACATAGCTTATTAACCCGGTGAAAGGATTTTATTCCACATATAATTTTTTTCTCAAAATAAGGTACGAATAGGTTACCTTTCACGTGCCGTAGCAGCTCTGCGTGAAAGAACAGTCGAACTTGTCGGCGTTAAGTTTGGTGTATCTTTTTCTAAAGGAGGATCAACCTGTAAATAATTAATTGATATTAAAATCCATAAAAGTGCGGCACCTCAGTAACGTTGTTGATAACTGATGGTTTTCCTTCTTCTGTCAGTTCACCGTCATCACCACAAGGATAACCACTATAGCCAGTCTGTAAATAAGCAATGTAGGAAACAATCTAGAACTTGAGACATACACAAACTTTTTGCTCCACTGTTTTCACGCAGTATTTGAAATCAGATAAATCCAAGAAATCGTCCATCCTTACTGAAAGCGTGAGAATGAAAATCTGCAATTTGCGGGATTAAATGAAATGCATATAAGATATATATAAGATATGTTATATAACCGGTTTCGGTTAAGCGAAAAAAAAGTGGCCCCTATTTTTCGAGCAGCCGCATTTTTGACAGGTGTGTGTAAATTAAACTTCGTAATTGCGACCAATCTTCAAAAATTTTACAACTTTAAAATCAATGTTCTTAAAAGTTTTTTTTTTCCTAAAAGCAAACACCGCACGGGGCCATTGGGACCCAAATGTATTACAGAAAATGGGGCACATCAGCCCAACCTAATAACCCACTTCATTATAGTGTACTTCTCTGGTTGACTAGATACCAACAAAATTTACCAGCGGCTACCAGCTAATACTGCCGTCAGTGGCTGGTAGCGGCTGGTAAGTTTTGTTGGTAGCGGCTAGGCCCCAGCAAATACGGCCAGGATTTGTTGGTAGCTGCTAGGCCCCAGCAAATACGGCCAGTATTTGTTGGTAGCGGCTGGGCGCCGACAAATACGGTCGGCATTTGTTGGTATCTGGCCAACCAGAGTTGTATTGGGTACAATTTGCCAACTTCTGTGATGCCAATTTTATGTATCCCGTTGCATCATGGCCCGTGTTCTTTTGTATGTGTACCTGTTTAGCTGACAATCTTACTTGTTACTTGCAAGTAGATAGACTGGAATTGCTACTGCAAGACGAAATACTCGAACCAGATTTGTTTTACCGTCTTTACATTTAGCAGTTGTATTCTTTAGTGATGCTTTCCTCAGACCTCTCAATTTTCGGCCCGGCCCTTGGGCGAGGTTTTAAAATGAAATTTGAGAAAAACATCTAAGGTTCCCCCTTACTATTTTTCTCAAATGTTTTCATTTCCTATCAAAAATTAGTAAGGTTCCCCCCTTACTATATGAAAATTTTTGTTTGGTTTTGAGTCAGTGGTGTGTACGGGCTGGAGGTCAATTTTTGAGAATATTTTGGGCCCAACCCGTTGAGAGGTATAAAAAATAAAAAACTTCGAATTTTCCAACATACGCGATCTTACGTATAAGTTTCCAGAGATGCTGCTGATTTCACTGAATATCACGGTTGAAACGGACCTGATCACCAGGGCTGGCAAAAGTGAGGGCCGGCCCGGCCCTCACTTTCGAAACCGATCAATAATGCTCCAAATTTTCCAAATTTTTGAATTTTTCTTTTCAAAATTGGAAATTTTAGTAAAAAATTTGGAATTTTGCAATGTGGGGCCTAGGAGGGCCGACCCGGGCGTAGAAGTTCTTATAAGAGGGCCTGCCCTTGCCCCTGCTGATCACTCGATTGTGATCGTTTCAATCTGAAAATTAGTTGGCAAGATTAATATCGCAACGGAAGTTTTTATTTCCCTTTTGTCTCATCTGACTTTCCGTACAGTCTATATTTTACATATTACTTATTGAGAACTTTTATTGTTTTGGTTGCGTTTTCCCTTTTTCAAATTGTTATTGAATATTCTTATGGGGGTCTTTTGTGTCCCTTTTCTCGTTGCCTGGTCCCTTGGGACAGACGCTCGCAGTCTAATCAACCGCGCTCCCTAGGGACAACTCGGCTCGCCACGGACCTGCTACTCGCCACAGAAGGGCACCAGGACCGCACCCATTCTCACAAACGAACCCAATCCCTATTAGAGTCGAAACCCAGAACGGTAATACGTTGTAATCTTATTTTAAGAGATACCGGGCTTTTTTATTTCAAATTTCATAGCATCGAAGTCACTATTACTATCTATATTTTAAAACAAACTAGTTTTTTCTGCTATAATCGGTTTTAAACTAAATTATCTCTTAATTTGTGTAATTTAAAGTGATTTCAATACTATTTTTACGAAGTTTGGCAAGGTTTCTTACTCACTTTCAAGCTTGAGATTCGTTTTATAAACTTGTTGCTCTGTTAAAACTATTAGATCAAAATAAATGTATTTTTGAGCACTGCGCAGAATACACCGGCTTCCAATTCACCGATTTTCCATTCATCGAAACCGCTGCTCTCCTGTATACTACGCTGGAAACATAGCTCTTGAAGTAGCCTATATATTTTATCGGATACAGATTCAAATTGCAGATTTAGCTTGGCTGTCAATATCATATAATTCCGTCTAATCTTATGTTTATATTCTGTTATTTATTTATTTCTTTGTGCCATTATTCAGCCTCACACGTTTTACTCCTAAAGATTAAAGGACTATTTTTATTAGTTTTTAGGACCAGCTAACTCTACTGCTGCCTATAATTGTATTTTACTTACAACATTATGTCCCGTAGAAAGCAGTATCGCCCTAAATTAGTAAAGGGTAAGTTGATCTAATAAATAATAAGAAAAAAACTTATGACTTATGATTAGCTTAACCAGGGCTGGCGGGGCGAACCCGGGGCCGACAATTTAAGAAACGGGCCGGCCCGGGCCTGCCTTTTCCCAGCCCTGAGCTTAACTACTAAGAAAGAGTACACTATTCGAAAAAAAGAGTGGACATATTTACAACGAGTATGACCAAACTCGACTTGAAACCGGCCCGAATCTTTTAGAATTCTTCGGGCAGCCGGTAGAAAGAGGTAGCTGGAACCCGTGGCCAAAATTTAAATAGTATACAACAATTCTTTTATAATTTAGGAAAATATAGAATTGACTATTTCAGACGAAATGGACGCCAACGGTGAACCAAGAAGTAAACGAAGGTTGGTGTAAAAAACCAGATCATCCAACCAGGGCCCGGGCCCGGCCCGCTGTATGGTCTGTTAAAACAAGCTCCAGACATTTCCGCGTGCAAAATCGACACTTGCTTAGTAAACTGTTTTGCTGTATCTTCCTACTGAAAATCTGAATTGGCTTCCAATTTGACTTTCGTTGTAATACTCAGTCATCTAATTTAAGTGCAATAAAAGAAGAACCAGTGGATACAGAAGATATTCAGTGTCAACTTTGTGAAGAGAAATTCACTTCCATATCGGATCTACAGTCTCATACAATAGCTAGTCACGCTCAGCCACAACAACCGGTCAGTGCCAAAAGTTTCGGGCCCACCTAGTAGAGATGGGCATTGTGATCTGGATCCAATCCAGCCAGCCCAGCCCAGCCCTGCTTAGCCGAACATAGCGCAGGCCCATAATTTTGCAACATTGCCTTTTAGCGTGATCCTCTAGGTGAAATGAAGCTAACAAATAACAACCAAGCCCAGCCCAAACCGGTCAGTGGAAAAAGTTTCGGGCCTCAACTAGGCTGTTTAGGCAAAAGCCCAACCCCTGGTGGATAATATCGCCTTAACTTACGCCAAAAAAACTTATAGAAGGTGCTAAAACTATATTAGCTATAGTCCATAACAAAAAGAAGACTGCAGTGCGCGGTGTTGTGTGCGGTTTGTAAAATCGCTTGTTCTGTCGCAAAATTGGAAAACCATTATATGGTTCGATGCGCATTATTGTACTAGTTTTATTTTTTATCATGTCCAGAAAAAGATAAATACGCAATTGCGAATGCCTATGTATACCAACGCGCTCTGATGTCTTTTGTTTGTTATAGACTATAGCTACTGGCTATCTTTTCCAATTCATATGGGACCGAACCCTTTTTGCACCATTCTATATCCTACTTTCCAAAGGCCAGGTACCGGCAAATTTCTGACAAAGTGCGATTTTCGGACCGAAGCTGCCTCCATCATTTGATTAAATACGCAATTAAGCGTAAATAAAGAAATGACGATAGCACCGCGGTGGGGGTAAAAAGAGCACATACGCAGCCCGCGCGGATGCCGAAATCCCCCTGGGATGTAGAAATATGGGAATTAAATGAATATGTAAGTCGTATAGGTTGGCAAGCAACGGCGCTTAATGAGCTAATTCTAAGCTGGAAAAGGCTATGAGTTGCGGGTGCGAGCAACTGGCTATAAATGGGCCAGACTTGAACAGACTTTAGGGAGAAGCTGAAATACTTGACACTGGAATACTCTGCCCCTCCCCCCTTTTGTTTCCTTGCGGGTGCGAGCCGAGCCGCCCATCACTCTAGTCGAATGATTAATCGTTTGCAGAGGTGTACTGTAGAATTTAGAAGGAGCGCGGAAATCGAAATAAAATGTACAAGCAACCGATATAATTGTGCGCTCGGCTTATAATAAATAGACCTTTAAACTACATGAGATTTGTCCTTAGACTATAGTTCCTAATGATCCATCATGGTTGTCGTAGGGTCTGCAAAAGTCATGTAATACAAGGCTTATATTGAAAAAACTACTTTTTGAATTTACCTTTAAAGGTATCTAGGGATCGATAAATAATAAGATTACTCATGTGGCCTTCCAAAAGTCTGCCGAGTATAAGATGCGCTCCAACACAGAACGGGTTATCCGGCAGACCTGACCTCCCAAATTTTAGGCTGGGCCGGTAACCAGCTCTGCTCCAACACTATCTATTTAATTTAGGCCCCGCAAGCTCTAGAATGTCAGCAATGTGACGCGGTGTTATGTTCATTCTCCGCATTTGTACTGCATATGAGAAGTCATTTAAATTGTGATGGGGAGAGGAGGCGCGAGGAGGCGTAATGCACTATTCTTCTAGTCACTGTCCCATGCAGTTTAATAATATACAGGATAGTATAGTCGGCGGACTAATAGCTTGCAGCTAAAGGTCTAATAAGTAAAATTGGAGCATATATTTGCTCTAAATTTTCTTTAAGTACTCTAATAAGCTCTAAATAGTTTGCATTTCGTACCGTAACACATTGCAAGCGATTAGTTCACCGACTGTAGTTTACGTAACTCAAAAAGACACGGTCCTTTTAAAAATCAATAAAATACTTGTCACTGGGAATGTCTCAGCCAAAAGCCGAGGCCAAACGAACCGTCTAAAACCAGACAGTTTAGCGGGCCGGGCGGCTCGTGCCGGGCCCAGTATGTGGTGAAAGCAATCAAAATATTGATTTGAATGAAAATAATGGTAATGGACGAAACTTCGGAATCTAAAACTTGGAATTCCGGCCGACACCCAATGTTATCCTGTTTTCCTCCAGACAACCATCAAAAATATTTTCAGGATCCCCATTCTATATAATTATGTAACACAAGTCCACTAACTAAATGTTTTCATTCTTACAGTAATTATTCTTCAGACGCGTCAACAACACTTACTGACACATTTCGAGACAAACTTGACACGGATTCAGTGCACAGACTGTTTTTTTGCGGCAGCTAACTCTAGTGCTATGATGCAACATCAGACAGAGAAACATCTTAAAACGCAACATCTATGCCAGATTTGTGCCCAAATATTCGATTCTCTAAAGGAATATAAGGTCAGTTATAGTCTATAACAAACAAAAGACTACAGTGCGCGGTGGTATTCATAGGCTTTCGCAATTGCGTATTTGTCTTTTTTGGACATTCTACAAAATAAAACTAGCACAATAATATTTTTCTGACAACAAACAACAAATTGCGCAATTTTGCCACAGAAAAAACGATAAGCTGGCCCAAATAGTTTTCCACTTTTGTAAAACGGTAAAATCACTACCAGAGGGGAGAGGCAACTTTTACTGATGGTAGCACGGTCCTGGAACGCCCCCCCCCTGGCAAGAGCACCAATATCCTTTCAAATACTCATTTAAAATAGAAAAACTACCGTAACTGTGTAATGTTTCGTTTTAGGAACACTGTGCCTCCCATTGGATAAACTCCATTTACTCCGAGTGCGTCGCGTGTCGCGTTCCGTTCGAGAACAGAGAACTGTTAATGATCCATGTACAACTTGTACATGATAGAGAAGAAGGCTGTGCGGAGGGGGCGTGGTCAGGGGCGGAGTCTTCTATGATGAGAAATCCACAAACAACTTCGATGGAGAGGGAGAAGATGGTAAGCTGTAATTGGAACCAACAAACCATACAAATGCAGCAACAGTTCAATGAGTATCAGTAGTCGTAAACAGGAGGTATGGTTTGCGTAATTCTGAAATTTCAACATCGCCATTAGAGCTTTTTAAACTTCCCGCTCACTACAAGTTGCAATGGTCATTTTCGGCCGGTTAAGAAAAAGGCCAAAAAAGGACTCTTACAACGAAAACCTTGATGAGCAATTTTAGGTAGTCCCACAACGACGACCTGCACATCTTACTACTTTCGTACTCTTTTTTTTATTAAAATTCTTGCATTTTCTAGGAATGGGAATTAATTCCCATTCCTAGAAAATGCAAGAATTGTAGGGAATGGTTACTCTATTTTTAGCACAGTTTCGGCAAAATAAACCACACTCGCTAGTTTTGGCACTTCGCCTAAACGATGGGTTTCAACATGTTGTGCGTTCCCTTCAATATTTCCTGAACGCAACAATCGCATAATTGTTCCGTTGCAGCTTCGGGTGTTGCATTGCTCCGTCTGTGATGCTAAATGTATTGGAGAAGAAGCCCTTGATGAACATAGATTATTTAGTCACTGCAAGGTAAATAAGAAGGGGTACTGTAATTTAAACAAGAGGGGATCCTGTAAGTAGAGACCGGCAGTCATGCCCCCTCAGCAACGAGGGCGAACCACTCCGAGTTGGTACCAATTACAGTAACCCGCTATCAATTTGAAGGCAATTTCCCGGACTGCAAATTGTGTGTTCAAAGAGCTGTGAAAGGGTTGCGGATAAAGATAAATCGACATTTAAAAAAATATTTTGTATATGGGTGCCGGTCTCTAACTGTAAGGTAAACAAGAAAGGGTACTGTAACAAAAGAGGCATGCACCTGTGGCCGTAGCCAAGAACATCCCCGCAGCCACGAGCAGGTTGTTGGATACGGCCACTGGAGTCCAGGAGCACGACCGCCTTGAGCTCCGATTTCAGACTTCCTAATCTTGTTCGGAGACCTGACACTGTTTCCGGCAATATTTTTACCCTGCCCGTTACAAAATAAAATTTAGCTTTATAATTAACCGGTTGTTTTCATGAGCCAGTCTCCAATATAATTTCCCTGCCACTCCCGTTCATGACTGTTATAATGATCGGGGTTCTCTAAATTAGGTTCAAGGCCGGGCCGATTAAAATGTCAGCGGCCTGGCCCGAACCCCCATAATGATTTCCCAAAAGTTTGTTTCCAGTATGTTTCACAGATAACTATAGTCCATAACAAATAAAGACTGCACTCAGCGGTGTTGTTTTGAATTGAAGGTCAGTGTTGCTATTTTTGTTTGTTGTCAGAAGAATATTATTTTCCTAGTTTTATTTTGTATAATGTCCAGAAAAGACAAATACGAAATTGAAACCGCTTTGAGGTCTTTTGTTTGTTATAGACTATATGTTTCTGTTCATATATTTCTATATAGTCTAAGGACAAATCTCATGTAGTTTAAAGGTCTATTTTTTACAAGGCTAGCGCACAATTATATCGGTTGCTTGTACATTTTATTTCGATTGTCAACTATGCCTCAATGTGTTTTTTTTTGAGAATAATTAATTACAGGTGGTACATTCTGACATATGTGCTGAATGCTTTGAACCAATCAATAACGTCGATGAATTTAAGAAGCATACTCGAGCTCATATACGCGATATGTACATGAACTGCGCTGTTTGTCGGTAAGTCTAACAAAACTTCGAGAGAAAAAGGGGCCATTTGCATAAAACTTACGCTTTGTATAATAATGTTACTTATAAAGTTATCAAGCTTTAAAGGTACAGTGGCCGTAGTATAGAAACACACGGGTGGGTGCCCTGGCAGTTTTTAGCTGCCGAGAAGTTGGAAATTGTGGCCCTGTCTGGCTAAAAACTGCCCGGGCACTCACCCGGGCGTTTCCATACTACGGCCACTAGTTATACAAAATACTAACAAATCATTTGAAAGCACACATGCGCATACAGGGTAGGAATTTCGCGGGCCGGGTCGAGTCTTAGACAGTTCGGCCCGAGCAGAAAACATTCGACTACGGATCGCCCAGGAGACACTTATTTTCTTCAGGAATGAGCATTTGACGGCCCCGCCCGGCGCTGAAAGTGTGTTTTGTTAATGCGCGGGATGTTAGGGCCCAGAGGTGGTTATCCGGCAGGTCCGGCCCGGCCCGGCCTGGTTTCAAAATTTCAGGCCGGTTCCCAGCCTTTTGTACCCCCTGAGGTAGTTATCCGGCCGGCCGGGACGGTATCCAGCTCTGATTGGGGCCTGTTCGGAGACTTCTCCACAGTCGTCATATTCATCTTTAGACAATCGCTTCGAAATGAAAGTCAACTTCAACTTCATGCTCAATTCCATATGAAGAGAATAGAAACAAAAATAGAAGACATGCTAGAAGACGGACAGATAGATACTAATTTGAAGGTCTGTAAGGAATTAATTAAATGTAAATATAATACAACTAAATTACATCGGGTTTTACAATAATTGAACCGGGAACGAACCATCTTGTATTGGATCAGACCGACTATTTGGGCTATGGGCCTGGACATTTCCCACTCCTAAATTAAAAAGATAGACCCAGACTTGTTCTATTAATCGAATAAAAGTTATAATTAGGTAATGTTTGCCATTTTTCTCACAATGACCATCTTAATGATCATTCCCGGCGGGAAAAACAATCTTTTCTATCGCCTAGCCAAGGCTTAGTTACTAACATGCAGAGCTGGTTACCGGACCGGCCTGAGCCGGTCCTGCCGGATAACCACCTCAGGGGGTACAAAAGGCTGGAAACTGGCCCGGACCTGAACCCGGGCCGGTAATTCCCAGCACTTCTTAATAAGTCTTAACATCTAAGCTTAGTCTTGGAGAAAATGGCTATTTCATTACTAAACTACTTGAAAATAACCAGAAAGCTAACTTCTAGGCTGTGACTTCATCGTCTCAATCGATATTCGAAGACGGAGAATTGAAGGACTGTCCTTTCTGCAGGCACACCTTTAAATCGGATCTACATTTGAGACAACATGTACAACAGTCACACCAACAGGTAACAATCTACATACATAATTATAGTCAGCGCCAAGAGTAATGATGGAGTGTAAAAAATTCAACGCTCATCTGAGCCCCTTTTGCGAGCACCGCGCCAGCATCTGGCGGCTACTCTCCATTCAATATTGTACTTTGCAAGTGCGCGAGTGCAATTAGCCTGCAGCTGTGGTGTTAAAAATCCTAAAATTCGAAAGTGACACTCCATTATTACTCTCGGCGCTGACTATAGCAAATTATTTTGCATTTATCAACACTGGATTTGTGTAGGATCACAGCCAAGGCTCTGCAGGGGCCGACCTTCGAATAATCACAGCCGCAGCAGTTTTCCGGAGTCCTGCTAATGGCAACAATGCAACTGAATGTGGAAGTTTAACTTGAAATAAGTGGCTGTTAAAATCAGAGCTGGTTACCGGCCCGGCCCGACCGGATAACCACCTCATGGGGTACAAAAGGCTGGAAACAGGCCCGGCCTAACCCGGCACGGTCCGGCCTGAAATTTTGAAACCCAGGCCGGGCCGGCCGGATAATCACCTCTGGTTAAAATTATAAACATATATCTTTATTTACTTGGGAAAGTTTATCAGAGTCACCTCTAAAATAATTCAAAAACTTCGCCGAACGGGCCCCGTTCATGTCCATCTTGGGCTAGCTAACATAGTTCTATTATGACTGTAAATTTATTGCAGATAGCAAAAGAGCAGGAAGAAAACTCATTTCTATGCGGGATATGTAATGAGGTAAGCCTATGTAACAATCGTTAACTGAACCAAACTATAAGGCAGATATTTTGAATGAACTGGAGAATCGAAGTATAGTCAGAGCCGAGAGTAATAACAGAGTGGTACTTATTCATAGGAACTTTAACACTGCACCTCTATGGTAATTTTGAACGGAGAAAAGACGCCATGAGCCGGCACGGTGTTCGCCAGAAGGGCTCAAACAAAACTCGATTTCTTTACCCTCTATTGTTACTTTCGGCGCAGACTTTTGCTATTCTGAGCTGTTTCTATGTATTAAGATCAACTTACATAGACTAAACCACCTATAGTCGACGTATGAATCGTTTGCAAGGGTGTACGGTAGAATTTAGAAGGAGCGCGGAAATCCAAAGAAAATGTACAAGCAACCGACAAAATTGTGCGCTCGCATTATAATAAATAGACCTTTAGCTGCAAGCAATTCGTCCGTCGACTATAAATTCTTATGTTTCAGATATTTGAGAGTAGTGACCGTCTCTTTTCGCATCTCCAATCCTCAAAGGACTGTTTTGCAAGTATCCGTTGTCCCATATGCGCTCTATCTTTTAACACTGTATCCCGATTCGAAAGTCATCTAAAGAGACATCACAATGCGTCTACCTGTACCTGTCAGATTTGTGGAATTGCCTTTCTAAGGTCGGTTTACGCTAAATTTAAATTTAGTAACAGTATATACTAACAAGATTTCCAATTAATACGCATAGTCAGCGGACTAATCGCAACGGGTTACGGTAGGAACTGCAAATTTAGTTAAGTTTGAAAAGCTTATTAGAGTAATTAGAGTCAATAGTCTAATCTAAATCAGGGGACGAATTTTGGGACAAGTCTGGTGAGTACCCCTGATCTAAATTTATTGGATCTTCAGATGCTAGCGATTTGTACGTAGACCATTAGTTTCTAGGTTGATTTTTTATTTACCATTCCCGTGATTATAACTTATATATAATATATAAGTGAGTAATTTATTTCCTCTAATCGCACATATCACACAATAACTGGAGATTTCTTCGAGCAGGGCTTCGGCCATTCATTCCTGAATCTTCTGAGCAGAGACGGCTCCTTTCCAGCATTCAGTCTTCGGGGCACGAAACATGGGATAAATAAGATGCTAGTTTCACAAGCCTCCTGCAGCAACGGGAAGTCCCACCGCCTCAAATCCTCGCGGATTCAGAGACCGCTGCTCTAACCACCAGGCTAAAGCACCATTCCCGCATCAAGGGTTACTTTCCATTAGATTAACGATGAGACTAACAAGACTATTTATACAAACATAATTTGAGCATTTTCAGAAACGAGGAGTTAGACGAGCATATGCAACACCACAAGGTGAACTTGGAGTTGAACAGGACGCTAACTTAGCGAAAACTTCTACCATCGAGACTCTAACAATATTGTTTTAAAGTTATTTTAAAGTGCATTTATTGATTAAATCGTTTGCGAGATCCCCTGTTTTACATTCAGAAGAAAAAATGTGCATTGCGAGAAAGTGGGCGGGGTTTTCGAAAGAGAAAGAAGTAAAATACAAGGAGCGTATCTTCACCCGCGTATAGCAACCCTTTTACAGCTCGTGGAAACCAACAATTTTCAATCCGGATCAAAGCTTTCATAGTGACGACCACGGGTTACGGTAATCGCTATCAAATATGAGAGGTGCGCGCGCCTTGCAGAAGGGGCGGGGCTAGCCGTCGCTACAGGCATTATTCTATACCTGCTCTACTGACGATACTATATCAATAAGTAGTGAAAAATCGAAACTAACAAATGAATGACACCATTCAACATTTTAATAGTATGCAGCAACCGGCTCCACCGAACCTGCTCTACCGGCCTAAAATGAAAACAAATATAATCTGGCCCTTTATTCTGGCTAGATTAGTCCTTTAAAGTCTACAAATAGTTGTAACAGTCCTTTATGCACTTATAAATAAAGATATTTCTACTTGAATATTGTTGTTAATGTTTTGGGAAGCATAAGGTAATCGATTTTTGTTTTGTTTTACCCGGATCCTTTATAGAGCTGTGTCTCGAGCCCACAAACGACAGTAGTGGGTAAGGTTGGCATGAAAAACTTGTTCATCGGTCGAAGATAGCAGAGTTTTCAATAGCTAGCCTGGTTCCTAGGTCGTTTATTTGCAGGGCGAGTGCAGAGGTGGCAAAACTGGGGGCCGGCCCGGCCCCCGAGCTGTTGTGCAGGGTTCGATTTTCATACATTACAAAAATATTAACGAAAATAAGAATTTTATTGTAGTCGGCGGACTAATCAATTAATTACCGATCTGTAGAGCAAATAATCATTTATATAATATAACATGCGGAACTTGAGACCACCTATGAACTTTTCATTACGATCAACTAGTAATCTCGCTATTATCCCTAACTTTGTTTCTTTTA
>JAQGAV010002710.1:0-14616 GCA_034691345.1 Phasmarhabditis papillosa
AAATTAGTAGTTTTTACCTTTCGCGCGCATATGTTATTAAAAGAAAAACCTCAAAGGAAAGCACGAGCAAGATATTAGGCCTAGGCACCCGGAAGATAATTTTTTTTTCGAACCATTTTGCTCTTGAACAATTAAAAAGTAGGAACGGTTCACTATGGATCTTCCCCGAACGGCGACACAGTCGCCGTAGGCGTCTGGTATTACTTAATCTCTGAAAGCGATATTGTCTGTCAGACATTCCTTAAGGAAGCTAGTTTAGGAACAATTGTTCATAAACTAGCATGCCTGAGGGTTTTCCGTTTCAGGACCCGCAAGATTACCCGAGAACATTTAAAAATTTCCTATTTTGCTTGAATTCACTTCTCCTCGGTGCAGACTCTTTCTCTTTTTATTAAAATCGGCTGTAAATCGTAGTTATCAGGGGTTCTCTTTTATATTAGTCAGCAAATGGTTTGAAAGCAGCAAGCCCATGCACAGCTTGGCTCTTTGTTTTGAAGTGTTTATACGAATCATAGGCAAATATCGATTTTACGAGTGTCAAAGTTTTCCGCTTGTTCCAATAAAAATGATGCACTTGTGTTTAAATCATTTTCTGTATAAGTTGTTTTTATCATCAATTGTACTTTAATATGTATATCTTCTATAGAGAAACTCAGACGGCAAATTGACGACTGTGCTGCAAAAAATGGAAAATACTCGCAAGGCGTTCTAAAGTTCTAAAGAGGCTGTAACTGCAATTTACTGGCAACATTATGTTGCCAATAAATTATATTAGTAAACGCGCTTCGGTGAAAATGCGGCAGTATGCCATTTTTGAATACTTTCCCCAACATGCTCGAGTAACATGCCAACACAGATCTGAATTTTTACTTATTTAAGTTTGCTTATTCATTTTTATTTGTATTTGTGTTTATTTTTAATTTAATAATGTTTTCTATATTACTGCTTAATGTAGATGCGTTGAAATGCCATCTTCGTAATAGTTTTTTTTTGCAGCGACCACATGCTTGTTACATGCATTTCTCTCTTTCTCTAGGTCATTGTCACTGGCTGTTACGCGCTTTCATCAGCTGTTTCACCATATAGATACCACATTGTGTACGGCAGGCTATGAGAACTGATCGCTTGATATGAATCGAAAAATATGCAAATAAGCGTAATTATTTTACAAGATTGGCTTACCCAAAAGTTGAATGGTTCCGTGCTGGAGGCCTTTATGTAAACGTCCCGTGAATATGATATCTTCAAGTAGCATACAGTCTTAATCGAAAAAAATGTGTAGTAAGCTCACCGGCATTTAGCATATTCCATTAAGGATATATAATGCACGGCAAGCCGAATAGCGGTCTCTGCAGAAATAAAGTTGAATAGTCGAGGCAACATTATTTGAAGTATGTTTCCAAATCATGGCTATTGGTTGTTAGTAAAATTTATGTGTAGTGTCCTTAAGTCTCAAATTGGAACTCCCAGTAAACGTAACTATTTCGGACTGAGCATTTTGCAAGCGCCTTTAAAATAATTCCGTTTTTCTCGCCAGTTCTGTTTTCTGGGAGTCTCATAAAATCTAGCTCGTGCTGTTTTTAAATCATTCCTAGCCATCACATTAGTGCTCCATAAGATGATTTTTGTGAATCGCTCATGACATAATTATTACTAGAAGAGAGGAAGTGATTGAGATGTTTGAGGAACTTGTGCGACCACTTTGCTTTCCTTAATATGTGCTTTATCTCTTACACGGTTATTTTCCTAGCATCTGTTTAACATTTAAAAACTTTCATAATTTCAGATCATGGACGGGGACGATAACGTCGTCGACGACTGTGATTCTGAGGAAGAATATGACCTCGAGGATCATGCTGGCGGTGATGGGCCATGCTCCGCAGCCAACCTAAAGTCCATCCCACAGATGGATGAAGAAGATTTCGATGATGACGCTGTCCCACTAGTGGATACTGAGGACAAATACAACGATCCAGGGTATAAAGTAAGTTTCACTATTTTTGTTACTATTTAGAACATATGGCTTCACCTGTAGTCACTGCGTTCTAAAAAGAATCGGTCTTGAACTCTAAGCGCAACAGTATACTGTGTAATATTTTTCTTCTTTCAGCTAGTTTCCTGTGCAGATGTCTTCAAACACATTGAAGATGTTTCAAAAGAAGTTAGCGATGTCACGAACCTCAGTCCGGCAAATTGCCGAATCTTACTGAGAAAATTTGGATGGAATCGTGAGAAGTTCATGAACGAGTGGGTGTTTGAAGCAGTAGATTGAAATATATGTGCCTGGGCAATATATGTGAGCGGTCATTGTAGCCTCTCAAAACTATTTTCTACTATAACTGTTCGCTGCCCCTATCTTAGAGTTGGTATTAATTGTGTCTTTAGAACTGCGGACAAAGGGGTGAAATGATCTAAATCTTTGACAATATAATTGCTAGTGATTGATGATCCTTCCTGCTTTAGGTACTTAATGTACGATGAATATGATGTATTTTTGGCGGCTCACATTCACGATGACGACAACCGCGATGCCAACAGTGCTCTGAGAACAAATATGAGCATCGATCCTTCTCCAGCCTTCGTGGAAATTTTTTTCGAAGGTTTTCATTTTGTCTTCGCCCAATTATAATGATATTATTCAGATGAATGCGAAATTTGTTACATGCGTGGAGTTGTGCGAATCTTGTCCTGCACCCATTCCGCTTGCGAACGTTGCTGGGGCGAACTTTTCAAATCGAAGGTTAGTTATCATTTTCTAGCTCTAAGTAATATTGATTTAGATCATTGACGGAGAACTGGAAATTGTATGCATGCAACCAGACTGCAATATAATAATTAACGATGAAATGGTTCGTATGCTGCAATATCCATTCTGATCAACTTTTTTAGATGAAGTTAGTATTATCAAATGACAAAGAGCTACTGGGGAAGATTGACAAACTACACGTGGACAATTTTGTGCAGGTTAATAATAAGTTCCGATGGTGCACCGGAAAAGATTGTGGTAAGATTGTCCAGGTATTTTTTTGTTTCTCATTCCATTGAAGATGTTTTGTTAAAGCTCAATCATCTGCGAGCACAAGCCATTTTCTGTGATTGCGGAGAAAATCTTTGTTCCGCTTGTAATGACGATTGTCACTTGCCTCTGCCATGTGGTACCATCGAGGTTTGCTACAACATAATATAGTCTATCGTACCCATGGTTTTTTAGAATTGGAAAAAGCAGCCCGATACTGCAAGCCACAAATGGGTGTCCGAAAACGCTCGTGGCTGCCCGGCATGCAAGGTACTTTATTTGACTTTATCTTTTACGGTTGTATATATTTACAGGCACCTATTGAGAAGAATGGTGGTTGCAACTTTATGAAATGTCAAAATCCCTTATGTAGAGCTGCATTCTGTTGGGTTTGCATGCAGACTTTACCTAGTGATCATGCTCCACATGCTTGTCACGTGTGGGTTTGCGGCACATAAGCATTGTGATTTTGTTACAGACTACTTGGATAATTTGTTTCATTTATTATCACTTTACAGCTTTGTTCCTTCTCAGCACAAAAGCAAGGAATTGCTAGAAGTTGAACGATATGAGCATTACTCAAATCGATTCAAGGCCCATGAGCAGAGTCGTCAAAAGGAGCTCAATGTGTGTTTTACTTCACTCACAATTCGGATTGTTGACATTTAGATTATCAGTCGCATATCGTATATCAAGAACAAGTTATGTGCACGAAATGAAGTTTCTCAACTGGAAGTTTGTTTTGTTACATAGCCGTTTATATTTTTGATTTTTTAGTTGACAGTTTTTGACCGAGCTGCCCTGTCATTGAGTCGTGGAAGAACGGTAGCAATGTATACAAATGCTTTCGCATTCTACATGGAGGATGTTTGCCAACGAGAAATTTTAGAGGATAACCAAAAGGTATTGACATGTATAATTATGAATTTACGGTTTACTTCTAGAACCTGGAAGCCTATACTGAGAAGCTGTCCTCAATGTTGGAAAAGGATTTGGAAGAACTTCTCTCAGATGCTACTGGGTATAGCGTATTGGCCAGAAACGTTAGTTCCAAAATATGACGAATGTGGATATATTATTTTCAGTTACGCGAAACTCATCAGTATTTGGATAAGCGTCGTGACATCCTGTTACAACATTGCGATGAATGCGTTTTGAAGAAGTTTTTCAAAGTTTAGATCGATAACATTAGGGATCTATTATTTATGTCACTTGTTACCTTGCTGTTTCATATTCACTTTATCTCACGCATATCAGGTTATTACCGGTCACCTAATCATATCGTTTGATTTCGTACGTTGACGTTAATAAATTTTTTTTGTCATTCGCGGTGTAAGTTCTATAAAGGTTTGCTTATGATGGTGTGACGCTTTGCTCGTTTTCGAATGGTCGCCAAAAATATATTAGGACTGAATGAGTAACCCACTGGTCGCCACATTTCAAGAATGACTAGACTAACGACAAACATACTGTCTTATCTCCTTCAGTAAAATGGGTAACTGTATATATATTATGAACATGACTGTATTCATTCAGATATAATCATGTACTACACAACATGTTAACACTGACGAGGGACCGTTTATGTGCTCCCTATCCTGCCATGGTCCAAATATTCCAATGAATACAGTACTTATTTGTTAACTTATTTATTTCTAGCCTGAATTCCCTTTAGAGTGTGTTTTCTTGCATTTTCAATTGGTTGTTGGGTGTAATGATGCGCTTACTCATTAGATGATTGCAACACACGCGGCCTCCAGGGATTAGACCGACCAAGAATTGCCAGCTTCTTCGTATTTTAATTTTCTTCCTCTTACCGCAACCCTCGGACTGCATTTTCTGCTTATTACATCTCCATATATAGGTGTCAATCTTCTCGGAATGGCAACCTCAGATACCCGATATGAAATGGCTATTTCAAAGTCTCGGCTACTTCAAAATCAAAGGAATGCTCTCGTTTCGGTATTTTTTTGCGAAGTAACATACTATTATGTTACTATCAGCTATATGTTGTTACGACTTTACTGAATCAGTTATGCTCATATCTGAGTAGTCCAAATCAACTAGTATAGGAATCCGAGATGAATGGGACATCCGAATTTACGCTTGTAAGTTAGGGAAATTACTCGTCGGAAAGATAGCTAGCGATTTTCCGAAGCCGGTGAACCGGAGCCTAAGAAATAGCTTTCCCTAATGATTAAATCCGCGGGAAAAGGATTAACTAGACAAAATCACTGATCCGGTCCCCAGGACCTAATTTTTTAGGTCTAGGTCTACATGTTCAACCATAGGACAACTGCGTAAAGCTTTCCTTTAATAAGATTTTTCAGGCCGTGAAGTGTGATTATCTATTGGACCTCAACTAATACTCTTACTAAAATCTAGTATTTGCAATAAACTCAAGAATCCAGTTGTGATGAATTTCTTTCTGTTAACTAATAGTCCACATGCAATGATCGGATTAACCAATTTCCGGCAGATATAAACAAATTAAATGGAGCGCAGAGCATCCTGATGAGAAATGTATAACTAGATAAGTATCAAAGTTACCTATGATCAGTGGCCTCACACTAAGTTGCTCGTTTTTGGTGTTGTATAAGGTCTTGCAAGGATCCGATTATGTACTATGTTTAGACATGGTTGGAATGGAGATAGGGAAATTGAATCAGTTCAGACCTGGTCCGGGCCTCTAAATTTGCCACCACTAGGTCAAAAACAGTACTTAATGAGTTCTAATCCAGAATATCGCTTGAACTAGACCTTAAGCTGATAACTTTCACTGTTTATAACCATTATATAAGCCTGGTTTGTCTCTAAAGTGTAGAATATAGAAAAGTCTACAGCTTGCTTGTGTATTTTATTATTTGCTATCCTTTGTTGTATATTTGTCAAGCTGCTGTTTCATTGTACGAGCGCACATACTTTGGCAGGACCATGTAAGCCATCTCCAGCATCGTTAATTTATATTAAAAGCCAATTTAAAAGTTTAAATATTATTTATTTACAAGCTGAAATACCAATGAACCTGTAAACCATGCTTGATTCGAAATTAGGTGGCTTTACCCAAAATGGAATCCACCTGCTTCCAAATCATGAATCTGGAAACTGAAAGCCTTTACTTTACTGTGTAGACGACTTTTTCTGCATCTAAATTATTTTATAGTTTCCTATACCATAAGGTTTAAGATTTGTGAACTTTTGCTTCACAAGGAGCAGTTAATCTTCATAAGTTATAAACAAAGTTTGTCAATGCGGATTATTGATTGATTGATCCACAAGTCTTAGTCTGCGTGGGGGGGGGGGGGGGTCTTGTTTGAGTGCTTTCGCGCAGTCCCACTTTCAAAGGACTAACACATCTCGCAACATATCGGCCAAACGGGGCAAATCGGGCAAAATATGAAAGAAAGTCAAGAGTGAGACCGTCTATAATTGAGATTGATCGTTCTAGTTTTAGACTTTAATTCTAATCTTTGTTATTTATTTTCTGTTTTTACAAGTTATATAATATTACTATTACCCCATTGTATACTGCACCAGCTTAACCCGAGTTTGAATCCAAAGTTAATATCATTTTAAATATATATTAAAGCATGTTTCTTAACTGCTTGATTATGATTATTATTTTATATATCAGTGACTCTAATAGTTCTTCTTTACCAGTTTTCAAGTGTTTTTGAATTATTTCTACCGTTTATACCCGTTTTTATTGGTAGTTGGCTGTAACTAACGCGTCTACACACTTCTTTTCCACGCGTATCTCGCGCAAAACCATAAAAACTGCTCAGCAAAAACGGTGTAAACGAAAAATGTACAATACTCTGCGGGACCAAGACTTTTGTAAATCATAGCATTGACTTTTAATAATTTAGAAAGATGTGTTTGTGAAAATGAACAAACCGTTTTCTTAAAAAGACAATATTCCAGCTGCTACATATCTTTTATATAACATGCATTCATGCTAGACTTTTATGCTCAGAGTTTGGTTTTTGGCTGAAACATTTATCGATAATCGATTGTTCGCCAATTTTAGTTTGGAAAACTTTTTTGCAACTTTGTTTTTATTTGATTGATATTGTTTTAAAGGCAAGTAAGAATGTATGTGGTTGCTAAACACTGGTTCGTTGACTTATTCATTCACTCCGACTGTTAGTAAATAGATAAATATATAAAATAATGATTTCATTAACCTTCATGTGTCATCGTTTTCATAATAGTTTGAGTCACTTCACGGGGTACTTAGGGTAGTAGTCACCCTGTCAGTGAAAATATAGTAGACTCCACAAATCTAACTTTGGAATGTATTTTTCATTTGTAATGTTTGCGAGACCTATTTATTTGGTCTTATATAAATTGTTAAATGCTTAATACTAATTCTCTTAAATCGCTCATTCTTTAGTTAACAAATATGGAGTATTCTAAGAAGATGTGTTACAATTCTTAAATGTCCTCAATTTGAAAATGTGATCCACTAGAGAAATAATGGCTTTTTTGTAAAAGGACCAACGAATCACTTTCAAAAACTATGTTCTTCATAATGAGAAAGTAGAACACTATTATTTAAATTTTATACAATACTTTCGTTCTTTTTTGGATTCCACCGGCAAGAACCATAAATCCTTAATGACCTCTATACTCGAAATGGTCATTTCATACAATATTACCGTTATTACTGCATAGAAGGAAATATTTGATGGTATTTAAATGAAGTCAAAATATGACCTAATCAGAGTAATACCAAGTTATAACTACTGTACTATGAGACACAAAACTGGCTTAGTTTTTATAGAAGATTGCCAGAATAGTTTGCTTATTAATTTATTTCATTTATGAATGCTTCAAGCCTTTAGGCAACGGTTTACGCAAGGGTGTTCACAACTACGACGGCGCCTCCTCAGGAATCTTCTTCAGAATGGATCAAAGGTCCAAATTTTCATGTATTTCACAGGGATATATGACATCTCAAGTTAGATTACGGTAGCATTTCACCTGTTGTTATTAGAGGCGCCAAATATTTTTCCAACTACTTATTGAATATCTAATATTGAGTTTTTAACTAGTTTAACAAGCTCTTTTCAATACACAATTCTATAAATGCTTTTTTGATACAAATACTGTAGATGATATTACAAGTTAACCAGTTTAGGAAGGTGCCTTTAATGTTCAGACACTATATTTTGAATCTGGGGAGTCAAATATCTCTCAAAAATAAGTGAAATGGTCCATTTTTGACCCATTTGACACAGTAAATATGTTTTTATAAAAAAAAAAAACAGCTTTCCTTTAAGGTACATACCACATTTGTATCTAGTGTTTAAGTAAAGTGTTTATTTTCTGAATAACTAATATCACTATAATAGTGGATTTCTTCGAGACTGGGTTTTGTTCATTCATTTCGTAATCTTCTCAGTAGACCCAGCTCGTTTCTTACATGTCAGTCTTTCAGTCTTTGGCATAGGTCTTAACTTTCTTTATAACTTTATATAAATGGAGCCTCTTGTAATCACGTACTAAACCCCCTTTCGCCCTTCATTAATTGTTCATAACCGTTCGTTATAATTCATCTGTTGATCACTCACAGCAGTTCTTTTATGCCCTACGCCGTGTGCTCCATTACCCTTTGTAAACACCGGCCACCATCTCGTCTATTCATTCGCAACACCGCGGTGCCCTATTACAAAAGACCGTGGTGCACGCGCACCAATACCGAAAGTCGCAAAGTGGCGTGAAATCAAATCGGGCCGCGCCGGCTGCAGATGGGCGACTATTTGCGTACGGTATGGTTATGCAAACTTTGTGGGTATTCATGTTTCATGGAGGTCGGTGGTAAACTTATGGTGAGGTCCTATAGATGTAGCCTGACATCCTTTCTAGTATTGTTTCACGCTAAAGTAAGCTTTAAACAGAGATATAGAGCCAAATGTGCCTTTTAGTCGCTTTTCGCTTTTACCAAGTATTTGGCTTACAAAAGAAAAAAGACCCTCTCTATAAGGTTATTGTCTGAACACTTGCAGAATCGGTCTGAATTTTGAATATGTTTCAAAGTTACACAACTCTGTTTCTACATTGCTCTGAGCTATTGGCCTAGTTTTCCAAGTGATAATCGTAACATAGTTTATGTTTTTTTTGTAACATTGAGACTACGAACTGTTGGTTGAATACTAGGACAACCTTGGCATTCTAGATTCAGCCGTTCTCGTTCTTATTTACAATAACTATTGACCTTGCACATCTATCTAATTATAATACACTTTCTTTTGTGAACACATCCTTTGTTTTTGTATTCACCACTCCTCATTCAAACTCACACGTTCTTCTAAAACCTATTGCTTAAGAGTATTGTTTTAATTTTGTTGAAATTTCTTTAGTTTTAACAGTTGTCTCATCTATTAGTCTGTTTCAAAACTTCCAAGGGTAACATGTTCATAAAATAGTTTTTTTATTACCTGTAACCTTTTGTAATGTCATAACTTACATAAAACAAATTTTAATTACTGAAATTTGTATATATTCAATCCAGAGTTTTAGCAAAACCCACCCATATCTAGTATGGCTTCGAAGTTGTTTTCCGATTCGTACAGTCGGTTGGCTATTTTTGTATTTTAATTGGATAGATTACAGACTAGAATTTAACAACAAAAATATTAATTTTGTTTTTTTTTGGTTTTATTTGAAAAGCCGTTTTCTATTGTTAGTATTTGGCAATATTTCGCGTTTTGTACAGTTCTGTAACATCAAATAGTGAAGCGTTTGAAACAGCAAACCAGTGTAAATGGAAACTATATTGTTGTATGAAATATTTACAGACTTTTGAAAATGCTTCTTTATTTTTAAGGTTTAGTTATCATGCCGTGATATTGCTCTAGTTTTCTAAACGGTCTCTTCAGTCTACAGTATGTATCAAGAATTAATATCTTGGAGGGAAGCGATGTTAAATATGAAAGAATGTACTCTTGAAGGATCCGCCGATTTTCATATATTTATATATGACACTGCTGCTCTGATAATGGTTCGCGGTAAGCCTAGCTATTGCTACAATTTATAGTTGTTCAGTATTCTCATAGAAACTAAAGAACTTGAGAACTGCTGTCCTGTTCCATGGCTTGCTTATTTTGCATAATCGCCTCGCAAACGTGAAATAAATTTTAGAATATATTAGAACTTCTCGAATAAACATGATAATGTTGCTAGTCAGTTATTCATACTTTACACAGATCAATCAATACTTCTGAATAACTGGTTTCCGGTTGGTTTCCTCATTAAAAAGCGTAACGAAACGCATCAAAATGGAAAGCGACAGAGTGGATAAATCATAATGAAGCACCGCCCACCGGATGAGAACTAGACAACATTAACCAGCATGGAGGTGCCTAGTTTAGACTAATGAACTGCGCTCTACTGACATTTCGATGACTATTCGAAGTACGGTAGACTTGTGAACAAGCTGTACATTTATATTTAGCGCATATGCTTTAAAAGTTCTCTATTTTCAAAGACCTCTTAATAAACTCTGTTGTATAGTATATACCATATCATTGAATTTCTTATTCATATTATTTTATTGTTATACATTACTTCAATCATTATTTTAGCGAAGCTCTTAAACATAAGCTATAAAGTTGATCCCCGAATTGTTGGATAATCTATCTTTTCTTGCTCTTCTCAAATATTTCATAATTATCCTCTACTAGAGCTATCTAACTCAATTTCCCGTCTGCTTAAGGTTCTAAATTAGGCTTGCTAACGGACATCCATTCGTGTCTTGATACACTCATTCTACTATACTTAGACATATAATGAATGAATAACCAAATATACAATTAACCTACCACCCACCATTTAAACTCTCAATTAACAAGACCGATTATAGAAAGAGCATATTTGTTATATTTTGTATTTTATTCAGTGAAATACATTTAAAAATGTTTTATTTCTTGACAAACTTCTCAACACCTCATGGCTCGCTAACGGAGACAGTGAGGTTAAAGGACCTCCCAGGACGGCGAGCCGTGACCTCCCAGGCGCTCCTAGTTTCGACTGAGGTTACAAAAACTTTCCTACAAACAAGCCTTTACTTTAGATTTCTTCTTTATTTTACACGCATCCCCTCCCACGCTGCAATTTCTGTTTATCTAATGTAAAGTTTCAACTGAAACAATGAATTTTTCATGAGTTGTCGGTGCCGCAAGTGCGGCGCCGACACTCTCGAAATATCTCGCCCGCGGAACCGGTTTTATGCCACCGCAAGCAGCGCTACTGGACTGTACAAATTGTCAATAGAGTGACACGGAAAGTTTATTGTATTTACTGATTCAATCAGCCACAAAAGAGGTTGTCACTGTGTGTGGTCTATATTGTAACAACACCGATGTGAATGTTGAAAACAAACTATTTTGAGATAAGTTTTATATTTGGTGTTTTTATAAGAGCTGGACGCCCATTTGCGAGACTCTGAATCACCGTTAAGAGTTACAAAAGATATATTTGCTAAAGATCTATTTGTCGGAAAACATTGTGCGTTTTAAAAAGATTCTGACTCTTTTTGAATGTCGATTTGAACTTCGCTAAAAGCGCTAAATATGCTTTGCTTTTATAATTGTTTGATATTTCTTGTGTGTTTCTTTGTTGAATTGTATTTAGAATTATAAGAGTTTATGTGAACAATTACATCTATTCCGATTCTCTTAGCGACGATAATATTCGGCAGCTAGTATCTACGGTTTTATGTTTAGAACAGACTGAAAATAGACTAATGCCACTCTCATTTTATAAGAACATTCTATCATATCGTACTCCTTGTTCAATTTTTGGAGCAGAGTATTCTTTGCTTAGACAGTATTTGACGCCGTTGAAGTTACCCGCTAACTGCCCGCATCGGGTCATAAAAAGCCGAAAGGCAACAGTCTTATTGTATGAGTAAGAGTTTTGGCGACATTCCTTTGTTGTTAATCACCCTAAAAAGGGGGGACACTTTGTAATGTATATATTTTGTATGCAAAAACGGCGACCGAAAATATGCTTTATTTTCTAATATTGTTAAATATAGTTTGGATTTAAATATAGACATAGAATGTGTAACATTAAACGGAAGACTGGTCCATTTCTGTTTACGTTACTTTTATTCCTCCGTGCTCTGTAAAACTATTTAATAAAACTATGTTTTATGTACTTAATAATTTATGTTAAATATTTTTTCGGTAATTCCAAATTTGAAGATATTTTTCGCTTCAATTCGGCAGAGATGGCTCTAAATTGTGCATTCTTAATGAAATAATTTGTCATTTTGGGCAAGAATATGTCGTGACATCGCGCGATGCACAGCATTTCGGACAGGGCTCACGTAAGATAGAAACCGCTTAAGTTACCATATTGTGGTTAACAATTATGAACAACAATTATCAATATTTATTAATAGCATTTCTTTCTATCTAAAGACATAAATATTCTAAGCTAAGAGCTAGCCTCTGGTCCAGTACAAGCGATTTAATTCATAACTCATTTCCGAACTCTCCAGTGCTCTTTCACTTTCTCTGGATTTCGGACCACCCTGATCTTAACCCTGTTGGTCTGGTGCCCCCCCCCCCCCCTCTAGCGACCATCTCGCGCACCGGCTGCCAACTGACCGCGTGGGCTGGCCATTCAGTGCAGTCAGTCGACCTTTGGGGTCATCTAATTTCGAGACAGCTCGCTGCGGGTAGCGAGAGAGTGCCGCCCACATCGGTAACTGTTAAGAGAACGCAGACAGTTGTAAACATCTGGCATTTAGCCAGCAAAAGGCCAGTCCCAGTCAGACAACAATAATATTAGATTATTCGCAGTATTCAATGGCTAATTCATTAGACAAATATGGCACTTACAATCACTTATTCATGTTAAAAATGCTTGACTTTATCCTAATTTTTCTGTTTTTTGACATAGTTTTATCGTTTTGAATAGTTTCAAATATTTTCTTTTTCTGTATCTCATCTAACGAGACCCGGATAATCAACCCTTAAGCTCATTTTAATCTAGGGACTAGTTTTTTTCAAGAACCTATGAATTATTTAGAATCAAATTCCTTCATTTTTATAATACAAATTGAAATGTTGTGAAAACTCGTTCAGTCTTGAACATTTGTTTTGTCAGATGAGTGTCAGAACACATAATACAACATTGACGGGACTTCTCCACTTATCCTAAAACACCTAGACAGTAAGCCTTCATTCTTGCAATTTCTCGCATACACCGTTTATTAATAAAGCATGTTCTAAGCGTGACAGACCTCGTTAACCTTGATGTTTACGAGCAATTTGGGATAAATAATTCAGACGATAATTACCGCAGTCAATTTGGGTTTCCAGGAAAAGACGATCTCTTGCCGCAAGGGACATAATTGACCGAGACTGGGGTTCCGAATTCCATGATTTGCTACTTTCTTTGTGTTCGTAATTTGAGCCTCATTTTGATTTTTATATATTCCTTTGTTCACTACTTTAGTACCCTTTAATTATTGCAATCTCATTATTAAAATTATACTAAAATGTTCTGTGGAAGTATGGAAGACCACCCTGTTTTTACAATATTCATTTAATATTTCATAACCCTAGCAGATGAATGCTCTTACGATTTTGCTTCCAAAAGATTCAGTTCATAGCATAGGGGTGCACCTCTAGCAGTCGGTTGCCTACAATTGTTTACTGGTGACACCCAGCTAATGCAAGCATCCCTGGCTAATTCCATATGTTTTACACATATTCTCGCTTAATTTAACCTAGGTTCATATATTTATTCTAATAGTACTATTATTAGTCTAAACGTTAATTTTATTATTTCAAAATTAAATTATAACCTAGAAAGGTGTCTAACCCACCTTTTCGTATCGTAGAAGGCTTTACATCCTAATTTGCCCAAATAATTATAAACATTATTGCCAACAGTTTATTTGTTAATAATATTTTTATATACAATGTTTATGTTTTATTCTAAATAATAGACATCTAGGTGAAATGCTGATGATTATTTTTGATAGCACCCTATTCTTTCTGTAAAACGTGCTAACACCGCAGCTTATATCGGCGCTCCCGGTTTAGGAAATAATTTTATCCAAACGTTTCCCATCTATAACAATACGTTTGTTTGTTCCGTTGCCATTTTTGGGGGTTTCAATCACTTCGCAAAGTGTTTTATTTCGCATTGTTTGATAAGGATTATTAGTCATTGAATTCAATTCAGTTCAAACTGTACGAAAAACTTCTTCCGATGGATAAAGTTTATGTTGTAAGAATATAGAACTGTTTTTTAGAAGGCAGAAACAATATGTATATCAAAATATGTTACTTAACCATTTTATAGTTGTGCGCAACGTTATATATTTCAAAGATTATAATGGATCCAACTGTAGTCCTTTTGTAAACTTAAAACATTAGCGAAATAAGATTGTACCAGCGGTGTGAAAAATATTTAAAAGAAAGATTTGTTTTTTATCGATATATATATATATCGATATATATATATATATATATATATATATATCGATAGGCCTGAAAAGCTCTGGATCCACTGATGCAAGCAAATAGAACTTTGACGATTTGATAGAAGGCCAGAACGCTCCGTCATATATTCAC
>JAQGAV010002711.1:0-14616 GCA_034691345.1 Phasmarhabditis papillosa
TATTTTTAATTCGAAATTTGAATTTTGGTCATAATTAGGAAACGCGCTTTAATGCGAAAGGTAGGCAGTCCTTCACATGGCGGCGAGTCGTGAGGAACATTTTGCGCCATGTTGGTCGTACTGGTTAAGAGAAACATCAGAATTCAAATCGTCGTAAATCATTAAAACATTTTTCTATTGAATAGAATCTATTCATATGATTTTTTTGAGCTTATTAATATAAATTAATAAAATTTGTAATGATTTTGGAGTGTACCGTACCGGTCCCTCTTGGAATGCCGGCGAAAGAATGTTAATATAGGCAAATGATAGCGACGAAGATTCTTCGAGGATTGCTTAGTACCTTTATACCTTTGTAAACTAAGAAGTGACCCGTAGTAAAATTTATTAATAGTATTGAATTTGTGGACTGAAAATATGTTAGGTAAATAATTTATCGAGAACACCAATATTACCTCGCATAACAACAATAGGTAAGTTCACGATAACAAAATGAACAGAAAAATTAACAGTTAAATATATGAGTAAATAATAACAGTGCGATTACGGCTATTACATTCCCCATCGTTTACTTCGCACTGATCTTCCAACATCAGCCATTCGAACACTATCAGGACGCTTGAATACCCTAGAAAAAATTATATGAAAAACTTATGCGCATTAATTATTGTACCGAGTTTATGGGAATGGAACTTACTGGTCATCCTCTGCCTTTCTGCGTTCCATTTCTAGTTGTGCTTCTTTCATTTCGGCTTCCATGCTTTCGACAGTGCGGACACTCTCTAGCCGTTTTTCATGTCTGCTAGTTCGAGATTCCTAGAATATCGATTTAATAGAAAAATTGATAAGAGAATGAGCGAATGAATATGAGTAAACTGATAAATACAGGAAAAGGTTAAGTGAGTAATTTTTTTAAATATAAATATAAGAGGTTAAATAACTAAAGTATGCGAAGCTATTGCGTTTCGCCCTAAGTCCTAGACGAAATAGCTTCAATTTAACTAGGAAAAACACACACATATCTTACCTTGACCGAATAAAACATTGGTCCTTGTTCCGCCAACCAGACCGCGTCAACGGCAGTGACACATTGCATATACTCCTTCACAGTCATGATCAATTCGTGATAAACCTAAATTATCGGAAGTCAAAATATTTACTATATCATAGTAATCTAGCGGCTTACCACGTAGTCTGGCATAAATCCCATACCAAAGAGCGCAGAGGTTGGATGCAGGAAGCAGGGAATACCCGTCCGGACATTGACATACTCACCAATGCCTTTCAACCTAAATCAAGCAATCAATGAATGAAAAAAAAGAAGATAAACTACCTCCCGGCATTGTGGAAATAGGCAGAGCATATGCACTTTCTTATAACATCCCAATCGGATCCAGTGGATACAATTGTAATCTTTTGTTCCTGCATAATTTCTTTCAACTGTGCCCTAACTTCTCGGACCTACAGTTTCACGTATAAGGACCAATTAAACTAAACTCAACTAAACCTTCTTAAGAGCTTTTACGTGTAAGTAATTTTCCGAACACCATTTCGCTGAATACTTATGTGTCCTCCATTGAAGATAGACGTTGAGAAAAGTGAGGTGGTCCGACTCAGGAACCTACAACAAAACTGTAAAATGTGCAAAACAAACGCCTTGTTGTCTAACCTGAAACTTCTCCTTTTTAGCATCTGCCTCATCTTCCCGACCTTTAGGTCTAAAGAAAATCGATGGCACCGAAAGCATTGATACAATCGACAGAACCTAGATAAGACTTACTGTTGAATAATATAAGAAAGAAAAACCTCATCACTGCACCCCATCTCCTCAGAAACGATTAACATTTTCGAAAGAGTCGGATCAAGAGGAAACTCTACCATCTTTCTGCCCATTTTTGTTAATCGACCTGTATTATCCAAAGCACCAAGAGTCCAGAGTTGGTACATTGAGTTAAGCATATTATCCTGCAGAAATAAAACCACCATTCAAAAAAAGCGGCAAAAAACCTGTGGAGGGGCGTCCATGAAATGAAACTTAAGAAGGTCATCAACACCAAGTGACTTTAGAAGAAGAACAACATTGGCCAGGTTGGTTCTTTGAATTTCCGGAACAGTTGCCACTAGTAGTTCCTCTTTAAATTGCCTTTCGGTATATAGGCGGAAACATTGACCAGGCCCTGTTCTACCAGCACGACCAGAGCGTTGGTTGGCAGATGCTTGTGACACTGGAAAAACCTAAACAAGCCATGTATATCGCAGAGATATCAGTTTACCTGAAGCGCATCCATACCAATTCTAGGATTGTACACCTTGAGCTTGCACATGCCAGGATCAATAACAAATAGAATACCGTCAACGGTCAACGACGTTTCAGCAATATTAGTTGCCACAATACATTTTCTCATTCCTCCAGGTGCACGTTGAAAGATTTTAGCCTAAATGAAGAAATCCTAGTATTGCTAGAAATAGAAAATAATTTAAAAGGCGGAGCTTAAAAATGTACCTGTAAATCACTAGGTAGTTGTGAATATATAGGAAGAACCGCAAGCGGCGGAGCTTCATCCAATTCATCTAATCGTTGCCGGATGATAGAGCAGGTTACCTCAAAATACAAAATGTGCAACAATATCTGATTTGTTGAATAACCTCGATGTCCTCTTGACCAGGCATGAAGATAAGTATGTCACCATCCATTCCACCAAGGTGAACCGTAACTGTTTGCTTAACAGCAGCTTCCACGTAATCTTCAACCTGACAAACAAAATCAATCAGTTAATAATAAAAAGAAACGCACCGGTGTTCTTGCATGAAAAATTTCGACCGGGAAAGTTCGGCCAGGAATGGTGAAACAAGGCGTATTTCCACCGAAGAAGGTCGAAAATTTTTCAGCATCCATAGTAGCCGACGTCACAATCAGCTTAAGATCAGATCTTCTGGCAATAACCTCACGTAGCAGTCCGAAGAGCACATCAGTGTTAAGGGATCTAAAATCAAAATATAGTAAAAGATATTCACGTCACAAACGCAAAAATCGCTATAGTAAATTAAATGAAAGGCACAAAATAAGTAAAACCACGTGGAGTGGATTCGTATATACCTCTCATGAGCTTCATCCATGATTATGGCCGAGTATTGCTCGAGAGCCCCATCTCCTAGACATTCGCGGAGAAGAATACCATCAGTCATATACTTTATGATAGTTTTTTCAGAAGTACAATCTTCGAAACGAATTGCATAACCACATTCTTGTCCCAACTGAAAGAAAAACAATTCAAATGTTCTGCGTAAAATCCACACCTCAACATTCATCTCATCAGAAACACGTTTAGCAACGGACATTGCAGCAACACGACGAGGTTGGGTACATCCTATCATACCTAGAACATCTGTATGTGTGAACTTGAGCCAAATTAACTACTAACCTGAATCACCAAACCCATCTTCTAGTAAATACTGCGCAAGCTGCGTAGTTTTACCGGAACCAGTTTCTCCGACAATGATAACTACACTGTTCTCACGTATGACATTCATCATTTTTTGCCTACATGCGAAGACGGGCAAATACTCACGCTGTTGCTAAACAAATCATTCTAATTACTATGAATAAAAGAGAACTTACTTTAATGGTCTTCTCCAGAGCAAAATCCGAAACTGCTTCCGATTCTCCCATATGATTAGCAAATTGATGAGATTCCTAAAACAACACAGTAAAACCTGAACCGAAACCAGTCTTACTTTAAAATTCTCCCCCTCATCTTCTGGGTCTGCTATATCATCTGGCTTCTCCTTGATGCCCATTAAATTCCCGAGTTTACTACCGGCTAACTCCCAGTGCTTATCTGAGCCTAAAAAATTACCGAAATTACTTGAGCGGAACATCATGATTACCTTTTTTCTGTCCTCTGTTTCCCTGAATTGCCGGACTACTTTACTACCACGGGAGGCGGCTACGGCCATATCACATGTTGTATCAACAACAGGTATAACAGGTTTAGATTGCTTAAATATGTTATTAAAACAGAAAACAAGAAACAAGAGAAAACCTTCGTGAATACAATGCGACCATCCAGGAAAGGAGGCACCATATTGTGAACTAATAAATTCACTCTATTTTCATCCGACTCGTCGTCGGCAAATGACTGATCCTCCATGGAAGCAACAACACCTGCAATAATCATTGTACGACGCGTTCAATGCAAACATCTCGAAAAAATAAGTTTATAACGCTTCTTCAGGGAATTACTCTAGGTCTATATTCATATTATTCCATGACTTAAGACACTATATAGAAAACGTTTTGGTAATACCAGCTACCTGATCTATGCAGCCGATTATTTTCCCACATTTCATTGTCTTTCTTGATCTGTTGCTGACGAACAGTCAATCGTGGTTTTGATGTCTTCTCTTGCCATTGTTTCTCTCTTTTTTCTACAAACTCTTCGGAAACCTGAAAAAGCACTGTTAGATACTGGAAAAAGAATAAACATGCCTTTGCAAAAGGATTATACTCATCATCGAATACGCCATCGTTATCATACCATTCGCGTTCCAGCTGATGCTGCTCTTTTTCCCATTGCAATCTTTCCTCATTGTCGTAAAACGTAGGCCTTAAATATGTAAAAGCTACTTTTTTGACAATGAAACTACTCAGTATTGTCTTCTTTTACTGAACGCACTGAATCTTCAAAGCGTTTATTTCTCTTCATTTTGAAATTTTCATCTTGTCGTCGACGCTCACTCCGGAATACACTTGACACACCTATACAAAAAAAATATTTCACAGAAAAGGGTGCACGAACTTCGTTCAGATTCACCGCCCCGAGAGCCACGACTAGATATTTTCGGAGTGGGTAGGTCCCACGAAGATTTGGATCGATTCTTTGATGAATCGTCATCCCAATTGGATCGTGATGGTGTATCGGGAATCTGAAATATAAAGTTTGAAAGAACACTACGGCTCTTAGCGTACCTTAAATTGAGGTGTTCTAAAATCACCGCGTTCGTAATCTCGACGAGAGCTGCTGTCTCTAAAAATACTAAGAATACTCTTGCCCTCACATCAAACAAACCTTCTGTAATTGTTCACGTCTCGATCTCGCCTGCGATCATCCCTACTGTCGTTTCGAAGACCCCGATAGTCATCTTTTCGTTTATCTTTTTGGAACCTTGAAATATGTTATCATAATCAGCAATATGGATATAAGCTACTTTTCGATATTTCGACGAACACTATCAGTAACACCTTCACCTGGGGTATCATCTAACCGCCTCTTTCTAGAATCTTCTTTCTTTTTTGCTAGTTTATCTAGTCCCAGATGTGACCTGTAATTGGGCATAAAGCAAACAACACTTTAACATTCGAGTTTACTGATACATTTATGGTAAGTGCACAAAAATGAACCTATGATCACTCCGCTTGTCATCTTTATCTTTCTTGCGAATAATCAAACCGCCCGATGTGTCATTTGCACCCTCCAAGCGGGAAGGAGCTTCTTCTTCTACCATTTTAAATCTTAAACAACTAATGAGAGAACACCCATCGTGTGAAAGTATATATTTGATAAGTAACAAAAGAATTTCAAGAAATGAATTACATGTATTCAAGCTTATTTACAGTGAGCACAATAAATGAACGAACATTACAAATTATATAAAACGACTTAAACTCAAAGAAATAAATAGACAGCATAGAGTGCCTTGATCTTAATGGGATCAATACATTTTGCGCTTTATGCTAGATAAGGAATTACACTTGACAAGATAAAACTTAGCATCAAACAAAAAATACTCAATTATGCATATAGGTGTAGGAATTACATAATGCAAATTAACATAATGAAAAAGACTCGTACTTCATATCTTGAGATAGACATTGTAGTGCTTCCGTGATAGACTAGTATTAGTAACGACGAGGATTGCGGCGGGGCATGGTATTATATTCGGTTTCTGTTCCTTCTAGAGTACGAGAGCGCGATCTGGATTTACGACGTCTTCTTGGCGCCTATAAGAAAATAAGTAACACATAAAGTCAGAAAAGAAAAACCTCAATCTCCTGTCCTTCGGAGTCCATATTAAATTCGTGGTCTGAAATATCCTCCATTTCTTCTACTTCGACTATTTTAGTTGTTGATTTTATTGTAACTCGCTCGTTTCCAGACACATCACTCATACTATATGATCTAAAACAAACATAAAAATAAATTAACAAATTGGTATTAACAAATCACCTTTGAATTTGATTGACGAGTTGTTGTTGACCACGTAGAGCGG
The DNA here is from genome assembly GCA_034691345.1 of Phasmarhabditis papillosa. Classification (NCBI taxonomy): domain Eukaryota; kingdom Metazoa; phylum Nematoda; class Chromadorea; order Rhabditida; family Rhabditidae; genus Pellioditis; species Pellioditis papillosa. Next base: position 6,271 of record JAQGAV010002711.1, read on the forward strand.
CTTCAGCAACGATATCCCGGGCACAAAGTAGAGTTCTACTGCCAAGACTTACAACCTGAATTTATAATACTATAGTGATCGGTTGAGCTATGAAAGGCGACCCCCGCTATCATGCGTATTTAATACGACCAACCTGATTATAACTTTCAGACTTTGCTTGATCCAGTAGTTTATCAATTTCTTTTTCATGTTTGGCGAGAGTGGGGTGAATCCACTGAAATCGGAGTGAAGTCAATTGTATATAATACCAACATTAACACTAGTATATTTAGTAAGTATATGAAGCCTCGAAGGCTAAAAGAACCGACTGATACGTTTTCAACTGGATTAAAAAATAAACACACTTATTGTCAGTTCGCATACCGTTCGCGTAACAAACATAAAATAATCTAACCTTTCGGTAAAGTATGGAAGCACCCTTGGTCCAAGGACTCAGTAGCCAGAACACAAAAACAATTTTGAGCTGATAATAAAAAGGAAACCTATAAGTGTATGGAGTTAAACGAGCGTTGATATTATGTAAGCAATACCAGAAAGCAACCAGAACATCGGCGATTGTTTCAACAAAACAGTAAAGTGCGAAAACAATCCAGTACATCATCCATTTAACATATTCACGGACATCTTTTGTGCGAACAGCCTGAATATAAAAACACAAATATCAGATGTTTTAGAAGGCTCACCTTGTAACTGCGGTATGCAGGATAAAGGGTCCCCGCAGTTAAAACCACCAAGCGGGATAGCATAACAGACATTATGATGTCTGCCACCCTTAAGTTACAAAGTTGAACTGTTGATGTTTTATGCAAGCAATATGGCTACTACGTGACAAGATATAACACACAATATTAACGCCTTGACATCATTTGAATGAGAGGCCACAGTGAATAAGTGATAAAGGGAGAACGTAATGTCATAAAGTGTTTTGATTCGATAATTGATTTCGTTCGAGGGTGAATGAAAGCAAATAGAGCGCATATGACTTTAGAAAATGCCCTAGACTCGGGAGAAAACAAGCTGAAAATGAAATGCGGATGCGGTAGCGGAGAGCTGTTTAAACATGCATAGCTATCTACTGAGAACAAACTAAAGCTGGTTTTCAAACATAAAATAAGAAAAATAAATATGTGCTACTCAAGTTTGTAATGATAATAATCATGAAAGCTGAAATTGCAACCAGGCGTATTCTCTCATTACAACGGAAACAGCCCGTTCAAACTATAGCAGCTCGGCTTGCGTATCCCAGTTCGTTGAAAGTATCATAGTTCACCGTCTAGGATGTCATATTTGCCAACAGAATCTCGTAAACTGTGAAAAAATAATAGCTGATATAGTAAAAGATCTTTAGGAAACTAGAAAAAAGTGGCAGCCATGACCAGCACCCAATGGCTACTTAACAGTGTCCGTAGCGCACATTGAAACAAAAATTAATCAGTATGCCGATCATGGGTTAAATATTTCACTATAGTACTTTCGGTTAACATTCCTCTGCGTGTCGCAGTATCTGTCTGTCTACCCCTCGCTAACAGCCTTTCTATACACCTATTGCTTCACCAGCAGAACTAAGCCGGCTAGCCTTATTTAAAAAAAAAAACTTAAACGATATTTTTAAATAGACGCTAATCAAATAAATATAGTTACAATGAAATAGCGTAAATAATTTATTAGAAATTTGTTGCGAAAATACAAAACGTTAAAATGTAAAAAAGACATAAGTACAGAAAAATATACACTTGAAAACATTTACAATAAGGCTCCACCTTTCTTCAATCGTTGAGCTAATCGTGCTCTCTGCAATTTGTACAGAACATTTCCATCTTTATTAATCTCTTCATTGTATCGAGTATAGCCATCAGTCCCGTGAGCCTTGTTGAAAAAGGAAGCATCTAATAATTGTCGAGCTGAAAGATTATTATTTTCTCAACATTTATCAGACTACAAACCGGCTGTCAAAACTTTTTCATCCTCATTCTTGTTCCTTTTCTGACCTAATGCCATATCCTGGACGTGTTTCACTTCTTGAAAAGCACCAATCATTGTATTGAGACGGTGTAAAAACATTCCTAATAAGAAGTTCCACCATTCAATGTATTCTAGGGAAACATACCGATGCTTTGCACAATAAGAATTCCGATGAGGAACACAATAATAGCCATGCCAAGTGGATCGATCTTTAAGGGATCCTCAGTTTCCTCAAACTGACCATTCATCTCGTTCATTTTGGTCCATGTGAAACCATCTGAAATTCAAAACTGCTCAGGATATGTAAAGAAATTAACCATAGGGAGTCCATTTAATCGAAAGCACATTCTTATGTTTCTGAATGAGGTAGATAACCAGAGTGAGAAGGGAATTTACGACGATGACAGTGAAGGCGATGTTGTTTCGTAGGGAAGCTAATCCTTCCGCAATTTCCCTCTGGTTGGCAGCAGACGACTGGATTGGCTGAAACGAAAAATTGCATAGTTTGGTTAACGCTGTTGAACCTTCAGGTATGCAGAAATAAGATCATTCCAGAACTTTTCTTCAGAAGCCTTTAAACGACCTCGCTCACAGATCTGAATACGTTAATGATGAACTCATTAATATTTTAAACCTTCAAGTAATCTGTATTCATCCACGCATACTTGTTGCTTGCTTCTGGTTGCAGATCATCGTCTTGTTCGCGGTGAACTTCGGAAACCTAGATGATTTGGGTAAATACTTGGCAATCATAGCTCTACGCATTAAGGAAGTCTATGTAAAATCCTGATAGTCTTACATGGCTGCTGATAACCGAATCGTTCAGCGAAGTCTCTCCTCCACACATTAACTTGATTCGGTCCAGGGGTTCTTCTGCTTGATTCACCGTCTAAACATGAGGAAATGAGGCAGCTAGTGAAACTCAATACCTTTATCGTATTCAAATTCTGTTCGAGACGGTAAATTTTTCTTTCAAGCGCTTCAATATTTTCATTGCCCTTAACCCGCAGTGAAGGGAACAGGGCGGACAACGGTCCATCTCCAATTCGCCGCAACCATAGTTCAAAACCTGATTTAGTTTCCACCTTAAAATAATACAATCCATCAATAATTACGAGTTGAATTGCCAACCTTTCCGGTGGCCTTTGCGACTGCTTCCCGAGTACCCCAGTTAATAACATTCAGATTAATAAGCGAGTATAACGTCAAGAAAATGTATGTCGATGGAATCATGAGGAAGAAAACAGTCCCTAAATTAGATATGAAAACAGTGTCAATTGGAAAACAACTGACCATAAATAACATTAGTGAATTCGGCAGGGTGGATACAAGCAGCTACAAAGAAAATTGCTACCATGGCCACTACGAACATCGATGTTGGTGAAACAATGGCTTAACATAAACAATTATTAATTAGTAAGTTGTAAATTTTACTTTCTAGGACGATTTGTGACGTCGTCGCAATTAATACAGCCAACATCACATAGGCGTATATTATTGACATAATCTGAAAACATGCGCTAGTCATTGTCATTGTGACAGATGTTACCTTAGCGAAGAACAGTTGAACATTGGATTCCGTTGCAAAGCAAAGGAAGATGAATAGAAGAATAGGAATGCCGTTCAACATCATCATTGTTGCAGAATCAACACCAAACGCAGCAGTCTAGAAAAATATTTCTCTTTTTAACACAGGAAAGAACGTGCCTGAGCAAATACAACCATACTGAAGATAATAGCAGGTCCCAGCATCGAGAACGCTATTACAAAAAATTGGTATGCAATGTAGGCCATGGAAATAGAGTTGTTGTTCGTCGATACTCTCTGCAATGGAATCGATATAGATGTTTAGCGTTCGAAATATCTATGAAAACCTTATAATCCGATAAAAGATCGAGCGTATTGGCAATCGATGAAGGAGTCCATCGTCTTCGCTGATTAAAGAATTCCTCGAATCCCTCAGGGGCGTAAGTCTCAGCATCAGAAGCGGCAACATACTCAATACGATATCCTTGCTTTAGCATTAGAGTACTAAGCCATCGGTCTTCACCCTGATCATACTGTACAAAGTGTCTAGGTGCTTCAGCAGTCTTGGTATACCTATGAAAGCAACAACAGTTTTCTATACCCGAGGTTGAGACTTACTTGTGCATTATGTTATCATCCATCAGCGCCGATGCCCGGAACAGCGAAAAACAACCAGGAGCGCAGAGAACACACCCAAAGACGTGCTCTGCTGCTTTTTGAAACCAATGAGCGATTGCGTATTCGAACTTCTGATACCACACCATAACCCCTAAAAGAGGGGCATTCGTTTGAAATAAAAATGAAAATGAGGCCCACCTGATCCAATAGGGTGAATTCTTCCACAAGCACAGCCGATATCAGGTTTCTGCTGCATTAGTGACAGTAAACGCAGCAATGCGTCTGGTTCGAATTTACTATCCCCATCAATTGCAAGAATAAATGTGCTGTCGGCCATTTGCTGGCGATCTTCAATGGACATAGCACTGTCCATGATACGATGACCCAGAAGATAATACAAATACATAACCTAAACACAACATCTTCATAACTGTCCGAATTTATAATATACCTGGCTCCATCTTTTCTTATGTCGGATAAGCTTTTTATCTTTCAAATGCACGAACAGCAAGGTACCAGCCGGCAATCGAATGACAACTCGCCCTCCGTAAGGTGTGGACACTATTACTCTTGTACCAGTATGAACATCGTGAGCGATGCTTAAAGAGAACTATATACTTGAAGTAAATTGGCACAAACCCAGTCATTTCATTGAGCAGATTGAAGAATGTTTCAAAAAACTCGTTGGGTATCCTTTTAGTGTTGTCGCCGTCAATAATGTCGAGCCAAGCATCGTCAAAATATATGTGCGCCTCTAACTTGAACTTTAGCTTCTCTTTTTTCAGATTATTCAGACGGCGAATGTGTTCTTCATCCAGCCTAATAAACATTCAAATAGGAAGATTAACAAACAAAACAATTACTTCAAGATACTTCTGACCATTTGCGTCATTTCAACAGTAGTTTCGTGCCACATAGTTCCGCAGATGTAAACGGTCAATGCTCTGTCCACTTCATCATTTCGAACCAAATACTCGTCACTGAGGTCATGCAGACTACTTTCACAAGCATCTTCCTTAAATTAGCCAAATCATATGTAACATGTAAGAAAAACCATTTTGCTCATTGAATGTTGGAATAAAACTAGCGACTGTTCAATGCAAAATCCATTAGTAACAGGCGATATGGAATCAATTCTGAAAAATGACAATAAATATATAAGAATAAAATAGCGCACATTTCATCGTCCGAATCAAATCTCCGTTGTCTGACATATAGCCATACTTGATAGGTTCCAACAAATAGCCAGATCACGGTGAAGTAACTGTCGTCAAATGGCTTTACGTTCCAGGCGTTGCAAGTCAACTGAATTCCCAGTGGTGCAAGGACCTGCCAATATATGTAGAAAGAACGGAACTGAGCACAAACATACCTGCGAAAACCAGCAATCACCATTATCACAGACGTGTCGGAGTAGCGCATAAGTAATCGGTGGAGTGATCAATATAGGATGCAAAAATGAAACTTGTTTCATATCCATTGCAGCCAGGAGACGAATGCATGAGCGAAGTAAACGATTAAGCAAACAAATGCCTAATGCCAGCACTATGAGACGTCTAAAAACTACAGTTCATAGGAATATAAACTAACACAGTGTAAGAAAGAATAGGATAACATACGATGACAAGTGGTTCCATCCGAAAGATGTAAGGCATTTGAAGAACAGTTCTTTTTTGATATAGCCATGGGCTGATGAAGAGAGAATGATCAGCACAGTCGATATTCGAACAATCCCTTTTAAAATTCGGGTGGAGCAATTGAGTTTCCACAGACCATACTTTATCTGAAAGTTACGCTAGACACAGATTAGTGAATTGAAATTACCTCATAAAGAGAGTGAAAGAGTGTCCCTTCATGTTCCGGGCCAATCCATGATTCCCAGAAGCCAATTGACGATAAGATGATGCCACAAGGTAAAGCAACAGTAGCCTGAATAGACTATGCATGTAAAAACCGACAAATGTTACCTGGAAAGGCACATCTAAAACTGCCCAGAGATATAGCGAGCTGTGTAGTACCAAAGTGAACACGAAAGGCGGTGCAGTTGCAAACAAACGACCTGAAATTACCTCACATCTTTAGAAAAAAAGGAACTGTGTGATACCAATTCGCTGCATCACGGATGAAGCCGGTCGCACAGAGCTCAGAAGCTTGGAAAGTAGCGATTGAAACAGGGAGGCAAGAGGAAACGTAGACATCAAAAGAATAGTCCTGGCTGCATCAAGTTCAGGAAATACATGAAACACTAGAAGCGACAGACCAGTTGATCGCGCCGCTTCCAGGATGATCACCTAAACACAATGACATTAAACGTGCTAATTTAAGATTACCAATGTTTTGGATTTTCCTGCTTTCTCGCCTCTTTGAATCCTCACAACACTCTTAAAGAGTGATATAATTTCGGGGAGACATTCTATGATGAACAGAGCTATCATCATTCCAGCAATAGTCTTCTTCGTTCTTTGGACTGCAAAATTAGAGCATTTAATAGGACCAAAGTAATTTAAACCTCCTTTGTTGCATGTTGTAGCAAAAACGTCTGAGGATTGAGGCAAGGGGCCGTCGTGGAGGTTGGTGGCAAGAAATATCACAGCTAGTTTAGAAATACAGGCGCCCACTGTCAAGAATACGGTGGCGCTCACGAACATCAGCAGCTGGAATTTAAAAAATAAGTGTTGTGACCTTCAAAGTTACTTCTCTCCGAAAACGATAGACAAAACAAAGTATAGTTGATGCCTACCTTCATAGATTGAATAGCCGTAATCATCCATGATGTTAGGGACGGGGCCTCAACTGTTATTCGTTTGTGTGAACGAAATGCATTCCAGCGATCTTCATCATTTGCAGACATACGGTTGCGGCTTAAATTGGCAAAAATGAAGGAATCTAATGATGCATAGCAGATGGAAAAAAAATAAGAAAAAGCGAAAAATGATATAACGATGTATAATAAACCCACTACAGTACGATTATAGAAATGACAACTGATACAGTTCAAGCGAAAGACACGTTCGCGCGCTAATTTGAGTAGAAACTTTTGAAAAATTGGCGCAAAATATCAACCAAAGTGATCACGAATGAAGTTTCAACATTTCACCGAATAGCTATCCTAGGCGAGGGGTCGTTTTGAAAAAAATGATGGCACGGCGTATACCCAGTTAACTCCGAACCGGCCGTTTCTGAACTGTGTGATTTGCCGGTTTTTTATTATTGAAGCTATTAAAAAAGGGTCTTCTGCATTCAATTCAGCATCAAATGCTGATCTAATAGTGATTTTTAATGATAAAAATAAGTACAATTTTTCTTCTTTTTCTCCTAAAAAACCGGTCCCACAATTTCCCGCCCCTTGTCCGGAAGTGAATATATAATTCTAAATCAGAGGTGCTGTGAAATCAAGGGCGTAGAATTGGAACGTAGGCAAATCCAGATAGAAGCTTTCCAAGAGTATATTTAAAAGAAATACATTTGCAGCAAATATGTTAAGCCCAATACTTCCGTTTTGGTGTAAGTTTTTCCCCCACCAGCAGAAAACCCACAATAAATTTATACGGAAAACTGAAAAATACATCTTTCACGAAATCGTTACTCTACAATATTCCCCAATATTGTCATCATAGCTCGGCGTGAAAACTAACATACTTAAAATAATTTATACAAATGTGAAATAAAGGTTCGTGTAAGTTTCATAGAGCCAGTGGCCATGTGAAGGAATTTTATGGCTAACCAAGTTCAAAAATTGTATATTTGGCAGTTGCAGGCTCAGAGAAAGTTTTGAAGAGTACCGTTACAACATCAACATTCTAATAACGTCAGTACTTCATTCAGCACTCCTTCAGCTTCGATAAAAGTTTTTTGGTGACCAGTACCAGATACACACTAATTAAAAAAAACAATTAAACACGTACATTTCTTCAAATCCAAAAGGATCGTGCGGGCTGCTTCTATTTCAAAGTTTTAACCAGCCTCCCGGCATTACTAGCTGGAGTGATCTTAGCTCTTCTTAGCGGGCGATTTTTCGGACTGAGCGAATTACCAAAACTAAAAAAAGCTGGTACATGCCATTGAGACTAGCAGGTGTTTCACAAAGTAGCCGGCTAAGAGCAACGATGTTACAAGTGATTGTAGTCTATAGGGAATAAATTGTCTATGGTTGGTTTTGTAACCAGGACCCGTATTCATAGACATATCACATGTGATAAATTAACACATGTGATACGTATCACAACTCTATTTAGCCAG
>JAQGAV010002712.1:0-14614 GCA_034691345.1 Phasmarhabditis papillosa
ACTTTAAACTTTCAAATACTAAAGTTCCTAACTTTAAACTTTCAAATACTAAAGTTCCTAACTTTAAACTTTCAAATACTAAAGTTCCTAACTTTAAACTTTCAAATTCTAAAGTTCCTAACTTTAAAATTAAACTTTCAAATACTAAAGTTCCTAACTTTAAACTCAAAACCTTTGAAATTACTAACTGCCAACATTCTGGACAGTCAAATCAAACCCTTCTTGAGCATGTAAGTAAACATATTACTAAATTTCAAGGAAGAATACCCCAAGTAATTAACGTAGAGTTACCAGCTAGTTCCTGCCACGATTATCATATATCAAATAAACTACTGCTCTCATACTAGTTAAACTAGTCCCAGCCCACAGTACTATTTACAGCAAATACCACATGATATTAAACCCTTCTCTTAAATAGGCAACCCTTATAAAACATTATTTCGTCTATCGCTTTTACCAAAGTGCAAGAATAGACCAGTAAGGAATTAACTTAGCGGGAAGTAAAATAAACCAAATCTTACTATCTTTTTGGTACCACCCCGTAAGACCCAACCAGTATAACTTCTCTGATTCATATATTAGTTACGCACATCGTTGTCACAATAAATCACGCATACCACAAATTGCCTATGCAATCACAAATATAGCAATAGGCTAGGAAACTTTTTATTCTAGAAAGTTACTTGTACTTTCCTGAATCACCTTCCTTAACTAATTCACTACTCATTGAAGGTAAACATTTTTCATTAAACACTAGTAACCCTCAAGGTAATGATGCCGGCCACTAAGATAAGTAACAATCTGCCGGAAGAAACATGGACGAACCACCAGAAGCTGATCTACAAAGAATGCACCAAGCTCTCATCAGAAGTGTCTTCACGTCAACTACACATTGAACCACTACACCAACACACACCACACCATCTTCAATCCTTGCTATTACCTCTGCCAGTCGTACCAAGTAAACAAGCATTATTTCAGTCTCTCGAACCTGGTAGAAAATGTCCCGTTTCAATCATCGAAATCAGCCGGAATCTCCACAATACGTGGACGATCAAGAAGAATTGGAATACCTACGTGCGAAAATCCAACGTCTGGAACAAGAGGCCGAGTCTCACCCGCTATGCAAAATTTTGCCTACGAATGAACAGACTCAAGAACGTATAAGGAATTCTCTCAAGAAACTTCACCCGGCTTTGGATCTACTACCTGACTTAACTGTTAGAATGGAATCGATCGACAACGAAACTACAAGGAATAATGAGGAAGCCACATATCTTCAACTATGCGCTCTGGAGTCAGAGAACTTAAAACTTCGTTGTGAGATAGTATCTGCTCAGATGCGAATTGGAAACTTCTACGCAAACTACTGCGACCATGTGCAAGCGTGCAAGATCGCGATTACTTTGGGAAGATCGACAGCAGAGGATCTGGAGGCGATTCTACGAAGGAAGACAGCAGGAATCTCCAGCCAACCTGATGTGATTAGTGCTTTAACCATAGATGCACAAACAGACCTTGGCAGCCTTCTTAAGAGACTCGATGCAATAAGCTTAAAGCTGGAATCTCGTATCGACTCAGCCCCGAGAATCACGACAACGGAAGATCCGATACTTCAGACATTACGCGAAAATTTCCAACAAGATACCGTGGCCATCCTCCAAGCCACTTTGCCTGATATGCTAAAGGAAGCTCTTAGAAACATTCTCCCCACACTCATGGAAGCCCGAAGTCTGGATCTACCATCAAGAAAACGACAACTATCCGGCACGAATCATCAATCGTTCGAACGCGCCAAGGAACTGGAAACCCTAAGACGAAGACGCCAACGAATCATCGAACGACACCTCAAGAGTCATACAACGCGTGGGTTCAATACCCATGCAAGCGGTTGCCGTTGTACTTTTTGTACGGAGCCCCACTACTCCGATTCTTGTTTAACACTACAGACAGCGGAAGAAAGACTCGAGTTCTGCGAGACCCACAACATCTGCATCAAATGCTTGAAGTCGGGTCATTCTAAAGAGGATTGCCAATCCCAGCGCACTTGCTTCTACTGCAAATGCTCATCACATTGTGCTGCGGTCTGTAGGATACCGGAACAAATGAAGTCGCAACATCGTATGGATGTGGATCGAATCAACCAGTTGATCATGGAGCTCGAGGAACAGGACCAGCCAAACGAGACCGATCAATAAAGAAGACCTCACCTTCAGACCAGATTGTTGCTAGTGTTAAAAATGAACTTGTTAAACCAAAAACTCTATTCTTCTTTTAATTTTTTCTCTCTTCATCAGCTCGCCTTAGCTCCTCGAATCCGCCGACTAGAAAGCAGTTAACAACTCAGAGAAGTTTCTCAGAAGTCTGCTTAAGCGGAATAAGCATCATCAGTAGGATTGCAGATCTCGCAAACATCCAAATAACTAACATTTCTTTTACCTTCTTAAGCTCTAAAAACAACTAAGTTTATAACTAAAAGTATAACTACTTCTTTCAACAAAACAAATAACCAAAGCAAAAGTTGGTAACTATGTCACTACGAAAATACTCCAGAATAACTACTTCCTTCGTCTTATAACATGCTCTCCCCTTTCCCTCTCATTCAGGAAGTTTTTTTTTCCTGAATGAGACGTCACACCTAAACTATTATTTAAGGAAAATCAGTCGTTCATCCACCGCATCGACCGACCTCGGTAACAACCCCCACACCTGCCGCAGCAGTACATCGACTCCAATTGGAACCAATCGTGCAAAACGGTCTAGAGCACCATCACCAGCATCAGTCAGAGGATCAACCAGCAAGTCTACAACATCATCACCAGCATCAGCCAGAGGTTCGACCAGCAAGTCTGCAACGTCATCATCGGCACCAGACAATTTAACACCAACCGGAAGCAATCGTGCCAATAAATCTAACAACGAATCCTCAGCTCTACTCAACGTCTCACTCGCCGGAACTGCCAGCACAAAACAGTCCCGAGGACCACCTCCAGCACCATTCACCGTGGACACACCACTGACACAGAGCATCCCAATCACCCTGCTCAAAGCTTTAACAAGGAAAAAACGAGCATCATCACCATCTTACATTGCTACAAGGCTTCAACAAACGAAGGCGAGAATGCAGCAGGAACTAGACAACTTGAGGATCGAATCACAGAGATTCTTCCGCGGTTCCAATATGCTCCCATTATTCGACCCTTCGCAGTCATTCAAGACTTTCACGCGCACCCTAAATGATTATTTCACGTTAAATCAATACGATGCCGAAGAGGCACTCAGAGCTATACCCTCTACACTACGAGGAGCAGCAAGAGACGCCTATGACCAACTTCCAAGAGCGCTGAAAGAAACTGGTCCGTGGAAACACCTTCTCGACCAACTGCAAGTAAAGATCTATACGGCAGACCGGAAGAATCTTTCACGGGCCGAAATGGCGACTATCACCCAAGAAAATTCATCAGTCAGTGACTATGCGAAAAGACTGACAGAAGCTGCAAATAAGGCTTACCCAGAAAAAGCCGAAGACTCCGCTAGAGAAGCAATTCTGCTGGCCCACTTTCTCTCAGGACTAAAACCAAAAATGCGTACCGCAGTCAGGAGATGCAAACCAACCAACTTCTCAGAAGCAAGGAACGCAGCCCTACACGAAGAGTCCATTCAAAAGCTGGAAGACCTAGACAACAGAGAAGACATGAAAGAAGCCATCAACACATTAACGGAACAGGTATCAAACCTAGCAAATTCTCAGCCACGCGAACGCGTACAAGCACCTCCTCCAGACAACCGACTCCCCAATCAGCAAAAAGGACTCTACAGAAACAACTTCGGAAGACCAGCCTATAACAACAACTTCAACAACAATCAGCGGCCAGCAAACAACTTCCGAGAATTCGACAGAAACAGAAATTCATCAGCACGTTTCAACAACAACAACAGGGGATACAGCAACAACAGCTACCAACCATCAAGCAGAGGAAACTGGAACCAAAGATTTCCCAACAGGGACAACTGGAGCCCAAGACCACCAAACAGAGAAAACTGGAATCAAAGACACCCGAACAGAGGAACCTGGAATAACAGATACCAATCACAAAGCTACGAGAATGGAAGAGGGTTTCACACAAACAACAGACGCGTCAACGTCATATTCGACCCATTAATAGTACCAGAGGAAAGCACCGAACGGATTGCCACGGTATACAAAACCAGCAAGAAGAAACAATCTATACTCATCACCATTCTTACACTAGCAACGCTCATCAGCACTACACAAGCAGCCACACCAAACTCAACTTTCTACCATTGCCAGAGAAGTCACGGCGGCATTCTAGTCGCTCCACCAAAAATGGCCCAATGCCTAACACCAAAACCTGCTCAGGTATCCGAAGTCATCGCAGAGCTATATGTCAAAAACAACTCAATAACAGAGAAAACAGCCTGGAAATGTTACAAGGAGACTTACTCCCAATGCATCAGCTCAAGAATTTGGTTTTACACACAAAGCCAGAAATTAGAAAAGATCGAACCTGCCACTACGGAAGAATGTCGCACAGCAGCTAAAGAACGTACTTGGAAAGGCAACCCAATTCTGAATCAAAGCCCCAATCTCTACAAAACGGAACTCAAAGATAATTTTCCAGCAACACATTTTTGGCGCGACGACAAATGCAACCAATCCGTTGTATTCATCTTGCACAAAGGATATCTAGGCAAACTTCAAGACGGCACCATTTTGACATCCTTAATAACAAACACAGAAGAATGCACCCTCAGCAAAGGAGAATGCACAAATAACGCAACAACCGTTATTTGGGAAGCTACTAACGAAAAAGACGAATGTTCATGGATAAAAATCGGAGAATTTAACGCACTCATCGGCGATCAAGTACTCCTAATCGAAAGCACACAGAGCGCTTTTATCATCAAGAAGGAAGCACCACCACAGGAGATCAGAAAATGTTTTCAAGAGGAGATACGCATCGCAGAAGGAGGCGCAGTGATAATAGTAAAAGGAAAAGTCACCACAGAAACAGTCCAACAAAGACCCAAACGCCTGGCTGATCAATACCGCAGAGCAGAACCAGTATGGATCAAGGCAAGACGTCAAGACCCACCAAAGCTAGGAATCTTTCGAAGCTACTATGCATCTGGAATAACAATAAAAAACAAGTTTGAACATTTTCAACAGCTCAACACCACCACACCAGGTTACAGCCTGATGAAACACCAGCAACTGCACTTTATTGCCGAAGTCCTCATGGCATGGAAAATATCAATGGACGAAATCGTGTACAGAATCCGATTCTACAACTACAGTAACCCAGATCTGGTAATCTTCCACGCCATACAACAACGCGAAATAGAAATCGCAACATTCGAGACCATCTTCCAATACTCAACAGATGAGCTCATCAGCCTGGTTCACCAACACTCTTCGCCAGAGGAAATACTAAACCTCAAACAAGCAGACAAAGCCGAGGAAGAAATGAAACGAACACTCTACCTACAGAAAGCATACGAACTTTGCTTTACCATAGATAACAAACCAGCAGACGAAGCCACCGACGAACTAATATTCAGCCGCATACCGCCAGCAGTAGAACGACTACACAGGCCACGAACTGGACACGACGCAGAACTATTAATACATTCAACCAGCATGACACTGCAAACCGTGCGACTAGCCGCACCAACAATGCACGTCGCATTCCGAACTCCAGATAAAGTCATCCGAATGGCAAAGTCATTGCGAAGCCTATCATACGATCGATTAAGACCCACTACCACTACAACCCTTGCTCCAAAAGAAACGCAAAACCCAAGGACGTCAACAATTGAACAAACAACTAACACAATTACAACGACACATCGGTCAACCACTCCAAAGCACACAACATGGAGGACAATGATAACAACAACAACACCGTCAGCCGCAACAACAACATCGTCAGCCGCAACAACAACAGTGTTAACAACAAACATGGTAGTTTCAACAACAACAGGAAAACCAGTCACAAAGGAAGTAACGACATCAACCACATTACAACCAAGACACTTCCTTGTCCTTCAACCGCAAGAACTTCGAAGCACTCGAGAGACAACAACCCAGGAAGAAATATCACCCGTACCTGGACCCATAGGTACTCAGTCTCATGTGAACTATTTAAAAGGAACGTACGACCACACCGAAAACCTACGCAGAAATCTCACGGCAGCCAGCACAAATTCTCGAATACAGTACGCCACGGAAAGGATACAAGCCGAATTAAAAAACCATTTTGACCGAACATATGCCACAGTTTGCGAACTACAAAACAAGCAAACCCAGACATGGTGGGGAATGGTCCAAATCAACCCAACAATTGGTATCCGCACACTGCTCCAACGCTCAGACATTGCTGCCCGATTTATCGGAAAGAACATTCTCAGCATCAATCCATGCCAACACATTACACCGATCAAGATCTTCACGGATCACAAAATAGACGATACTTGCTACGAAAACACACCCGTCCTGACAGAAGATAACTCCACCTTGTTTGTCATACCAGGATCAGCGGATCTTTCAACGGAGAGCCTCATCATACCATGCAACGCAGTCACCCCATTTATATGGGAGGATAATGGAGAATGGTGGTCCACACTGGGCAAAGCCAACGTCACCAGCCTACCGGGATTTACCGGACCTAACGCAGTGACTCTACAAAGAATTACCTTTACAAACGGAGACATCTTCGAACATGCCAAAGGATCATCTTTCCCTCTAGCATTAGCAATTAGCTACGGAGCAAGTCTATCAAATCTACAACAACAACAGTCTCGAGTGATGCAGATACTATCAAACAACGGACTACTTAATACAGACCTCGACGACGTCAGTAAAGTAACAAAATACCTACTCGATAACGCATCAAAAGGAGTAGACACAGTGAACGATTACATTCACAACGAGCTACTATCAAGATTTTTGAAGATCGGACTACCAATTCTGGCAATAGGACTATTCATTGCCACAGCAGGAGCCATTATCAAATACTACTGCATCAGAAAAGCCATGAACCTTCTGCCAATAATCAACACCGTGAGAGACGAGGACGAAAGGTCAGAGAACGACCAACCTAGAACCCCGACGGCCCCAATTGAACCAGAAGAAGAATTCCTTTTGGAATACCGAGCAAGACGAATGTTGCCACCCATCTTTACGTACATCCCCATAGCACTACTACCTTTAGTATGCGCCACAGGATCAGAAACCACGACCAGCTTACCATATATATTAATCAGCATAGGAGATAGATCAGTAGTTTCTTTGTGGGACACAGGTGCATCCATTTCCTATATCTCGCGATCTACCTACGAAGGACTGGATCCAGAAATTAAGCTATACAGAAGCAGACAAAAAGCCGCCACCGCCAACGGTACCACATTCACTTTCTTCGGGATAATTACGGTTTGGATACGAATAGCCAACCGCAGCATAAAACACACACTATTGGTGACGGATGATAAGAATTGTCCAGGCCACGCCCTACTCGGAATAGATTTCATGCACGCACTCGCAAAGAAAGGTCTATACGTGACGCTCAGACCAGACGAAGGAACTTTACAAATCGGAAACATAGCACTACCCTTACTCAATCCAGGTAGACCGGCTTACCGAACAACAAATCACACAGTCGACATAGTTGCAAGGAGAAGAACTATCATTCGACCATCAGCAATAGGGAAACTTCAAGTAATAACAACCACCGCTGAAGACCATAACAACGAAACACGATATCTACTCAGAGGCAGTGGCAATCGCAGGGCCAGACTGCAGCCAACCATCTTCCATCCACAACACCGCAGTTGGACAACCATCAACCTGGAAAACTGGGGAACTGACCCATTAACTATCGAAGAAGGAGAATTAATAGGACAAGTAACAGTCGTCTACCCCATAGGACAATTACCAGAGATGACACCCATGGAGACACCATTCGAGGCCGACTGGGAGGCAAGACTATTAGACCTCCCAAAGGACAACTTCCTCAAAGAACTGAATCTCGCGAAAGCAGACATTTCCGAGAGCATGAAAGACCAGCTTCGAGAAATAATATCCGCCAACAGACAAGCATTTTACACAGAAGACGGATTCATCGGAAAATACAACGGGCCACAGGAACACCAAATTAAGATTCGACAAGATATACCTTTCCCGCGCCCAAGGAACTACAGAATCCCCCTTGGCAAACAAGAGGAGGTCGAAAGGCAAGTAAAAGAGCTACTCGAGCAAGGAGTCATCGAACCATCCACATCTACCTTCACGAGTCCAATCGTATTAGTTAAGAAGAAGGACTCATCATTTCGATTCACCACAGACTTTCGAGCACTAAACTCAGTAACGATCAAGGAGAACTATCAAATTCCCTCAATCCCAGACATCATAGACCTAGCATCAGGAGCACAATTCTTCACCAACCTAGACCTTCTTATGGGATTCTTTCAAATCAACCTACGCTTAGAAGATCGTCCGCTAACAGCATTCGCAACATCAACCGCCACGTTTCAATATAAACGTATGCCCATGGGATTATGCGGCGCCCCACACACATTTCAAAGCATCATGCGCACAGTACAACTAAGAGCAAAAGCCCGACTCTTCGTATATTTGGACGATCTGCTCATAGTTTCCCAAACAGCGGAACAACATCTGAAGGACATCGACGAAATCTTATCAATCTTAGCCAGCCTCGGATTGAAAATTAAACTGAGGAAATGCTCATTCGCCACCCCGGAAATAACATTTCTCGGCCTAGTCGTAGGACGAAACGGTATTCACCCGAACCCAGATAAGGTCACTGCAATCAAGAAATTCCCTCAACCAAGATCCACCACCGGAATAAGATCCTTTCTCGGAATGACCAACTACTTCAGGAGATTTATCCCTAACTACGCAGCCATTGCGGCCCCTCTATACGACCTCACCAAAGCAGATATACCATTTATCTGGACCGATCGGCAAACAAAAGCATTCAACGAACTCATCGAACTGCTATGTTCAGCACCGGTACTCCAACCTCCACAAATCGATCAGCCATTCACCATCGAATCAGACGGAAGCATTTTGGCTATAGGATCCGTCCTCTTGCAAAACAAAGGAGATGAAGGACTACACCCAATCGCATACGCATCACGCAAGCTCCGAGGAGCAGAAACCCGTTATTCCCCGATCGAAATCGAAGCATTGGCCATCGTACACGCGCTACACGAATTCCGCACTTATGTACTCGGTCTACCAGTTACAGTAGTCACCGATCATCGTCCATTATGTGCACTACTTACCAGGAAGGACCTGTTAGGCAGATTAGCTAAATATCAGCTGATAATCCAAGAATACAACGTCTTCATCACGTATCGTCCGGGGAAGCTTAATTCCGTCTGTGACGCGCTTAGCCGGTTCATCGGAAACGAAAGCAACGAAGAAGGAATCAAGAGAACACACAAGAGATCTATTCCCAGCGAAACCATCATGCCAAGTCGACAACAAACGGAACCACAAGTCAACACAACCAATACAGCACACGCCAATCAACTACCATTAACACATGAAGAGATTAAAACAATGCAAGGATCAGCTGAATGGATAAAATCTATAATCGAAAGACTATCAGCGGAAGACTACATCACACAACAAAACGACGACAGCAAACACTTCACACTCCAAAACGGGATATTATATGCAAAGAATAAAACCGATCATCAAGTCCCACGCATCGTAGTCCCCAAAGAACACCGATTCACCACACCTATCATCCAATACTTCCACACATCACTACATCTAGCAGCCCACTTAGGCATAAACAAAACCGAAGAAGCCATCCGCAAGAGATTCTCATGGAGGAACATGCAAAAGGACGTCCAAAACATAGTTAACGAATGCATCTTATGCAAAAAGAGGAAAGGAGCCTCTCAAGCCACAACAGTAGAAGAACTCGGAAGAATGGAATCAACATCCGAGCCATTCGAAAGAGTACACGCTGACATACTCGGCCCACTTCCGGTTACGGAACGCAACCATCGCTACATCCTCACCGTCAGAGATAGCTTCTCCAAATGGGTTATCTGCACACCAATCGAGAACCAAGAAGCAAAAACAATCGCTCAGGCCTTCATCGAAAACGTAATGCTAAAATTCGGAAGTCCACAAATCATTGTAACCGACAACGGCCGGAACTTCATCGGACACATCTTTGAGGAAGTTCTAACAATCATCAGCACACAACACAAAATGTGTGCACCATACCATAAAAATGCCAATGGCACAGTGGAACGCCTCCATAGAACTTTGGAAGAAACATTATCAGCATATGTCAACAGATCCCAAAGCGACTGGGACCTATTTCTGCAATTCATCACATTTGCCTTAAACAGCAATCCGCACAAAACAACCACCCTATCTCCATACTTCATCTTGTTTGGAAGAGAACCACGACTACCCGAAGACATTCAATGGAAAACACCTTTCCATTACAAATTCAACACAGACGACTACGTCCAAATGCTCAGAATCCAACTAGACGAAGCACACAAATTCGTCAAAGAACAAATTTCATCAGGAGCCAGGAAACAAGAAGAACTACACACGGAGAACAAGAAGATTCAAAACAGACTCATCGAAATAGGGGACCTAATACTCGTCAGGAAGAATGCAGCGAAAAACAAACTGTCCCCTTACCTCCACGGCCCGTACCGAGTCACGAAAATTACCGAATTCAACATCTTCTACGAGAATAAGAGACGGCAAGAGAAAGCCCACAAAGACAACGTAAGACGTTTCCAAAAAGCAACCCCACAGGAAACAGAAAACGAAGGAGAAACCAACGGACCTCAACCAGAAAAGCAACCAGAACGCACTCAACAACCAGTACTACCACCTAGAAGAAGCCCACGATTCCAATCAACAAAGCATACGGAGGAAGAACAAAAGCAGACAGCTGACAACAATCCAACTCTCAATGCAACGAATCCAGGGACAGAAGTACAGCAACCACCCACACTCAGACGTAGCCCCAGACTCAAAGTCAAAGTATTACCACCGATACGGAGAAGCCAAAGCTTTTAAAAACACACAAACAAACACAGCACTCAGCACGTTCACCAACTCCACATCAGCCACCCAACAGCCTACAACAGTCACCGACATCCAGACCCAACGGTCGGAAATCCAGACCCAACGGTCGAGAAACCAGACCCAACGGTCGAAGAAAAGGCCAAACGGTCGAAGAATGGACCAGTAGATAAACATTTTTATTTTTTTTTCCTTCTCATAATGTTCACAATATACATCACTACATTAATCATTTGTAATAACCGTTCCCCGATCAGCCCCCCCCCCCCATCTTAGGCAAGCGGGGACGTTGCCAAACTCGAACCCCGGGGATGTTAGATCCTCAATTCCTCACTCTTATTTTTAACTTAATATAACTACCTCGGCTCTCCAATCTCTAATTCTTGGCTTTTGGGAGTAGAAAAGCCACCGTATCATCAAGGTAAAAGTCACACCTTTCAAGGGGCGGCGCCTATCCTTTCGTAGCTAAACGATATTAGCCCGTATATAAACAGCCGCCCCACACCACTTTTTATATTAAGCTTCCCGCTTACCTTCAGCTTCACCATCCAGCCACATCTGACGGCTCCCGCCCCAGGGCGGGTCCGTCACTCTCGCATCTAACTTGTACTTCACCTATTTTTCATGTACAGTATTTCTCTGGAAAGCTTTAACCGAGTCATTCGAAAAAACTCAATTGCACGGAATGAGCTATTGCCTTTCCAATGATATATAAATTAACATGAAGTGCTTAACAAAATAAGCCAGGGTATGAGCATCACGATTCCACCACTTGAATTTGCTCTGTCCCGTTTCCTTAGGGCGCGGCGAGCCGTGCTGGTTTTCAAAGCCTTTTTGCAGCTTTGGGGTATTGGAACCTAAAGCTGATTCTCACGGATTCATAGGCCACTGCTCTATCCACTAGGCTAAGCTACCCGCACCCATAATACACATTCGCATTAAAAGTAAATATTCATTTTTGTCCAGATCCACGTCTTCTGGTCTACCTGTGTATGGACATCCAGTGGAGGCAATATAAAATTCGCCGTTTTCGTAGCATTTTCGTTCTTCGGATTTATTCCGCTGTATGGAGCTTATTAGGTTAATCATATAGCAAAAATATTGATTTTCTTGACAATAGCTAAACTGTAGTATGTATGTTGCAGAAGTTAGGCATCTAGAGGGGACTACCACAGATTAGAACTGACGAAATCAGAACTGAACTTTTAACAGCAGAACCATTGTTGCGCTATAATGCAAATGCTCCAAAATGTATCATCGTAATGATAGAGCTCTATATTAGAGCATTTGCGCCACATAGTTCTCTTTTTCTGTTCTAAATTTGCCTGTTGCGTTTTCGACGGTTCCCTTTAAGCAGTTCTCTTTTTGCCAGTTCTGATCAGATCTGGTAGTCGCATCTAACGAACAAAGCTGGTTACCGGACCGCCCGGGCCGGACAACCACCTCTGAGTGTCTGAGGGGAGCATAATTAAAGTCCATTCATTTTAATCTAATACCGCACCTCTCAAGGATATTACGGTGAAAATCGTGACCACTCATAATACCGCGCTAGAAACCTACTTTTCGCAACGGACTATAACTTTAGAAACAATTAAGTGATTAGTTAATCTCACTAGAATATATGTTCATATTAATTGTGTTTATAACGAATAAGAATATATTTAAACAAACAAAGACAAGTAGATTGTTCGGGAAAGTAGCATACTTTCCCGTCATATTTATTTCTATTATATACCGGTTTGAATTTCCCGCCCTCGGACTGCAAATCGTAGGGTTCCTGCACATCTATTTTGGCCACACCCCCTGGCGGGCGTCGTACGCAGTGACATTTTCACTGCTCCTCACGCCGACACTTTGACCTGTACTGTGTGCTTGTCGTTATGTTACACTAGTTTTATTATTCTATCGTTAACTGTGTTTCATAAGTCCTTAGGTCTAGTTATATATTTGTTCTGTATAATATCTTTGTGGATTGGGAGCCGGAGTACCGGTTCCTTCCTGCCGACATTTATATTTCTAACCTTTGTATATTTTCTCTTTGTACATACATCTTCTCCCCTTATATCATTTTGTATATTTATCTTATTGGGTTAACTAAGGAATGGGATTCGTCCCGTGTTTGAGGGGGAAGATGGTTCATTATCTAGATTAAGACGAGCATTCTACCACACTGAACCACCGGTGCCATTGGGTCCCGGATTGTAGGAGAAAAGTTCTTCTACTTTCCTCGATATAAATAATATACGTTCTATGATCTTTCATAGTGCAAATCGAACAGTTTGAATTAGCGCGACGTGAGGCATATAACAGATGTTGGGGTGTAGAAAATCAATAAGTGCCTATTTTAAAAACCCTAAAAGGTTAGGGGTTCAAATAAGTATACTTATCTATATAAACACCACATATATTCAATAAATAGGCATAAAAGTTTGGAGAAAACTTTTGTTATATAAAAAAACAGTTGAACATATGGCGAAACATAAATTGAGTGAATTAGTTTCATATATTTCCAGTTTTATTGGATGAGTACATAAGATCTTGTTTTATGCATATCGTACGATTATGACAGTTTTCACTTGCGTGATATTAGCCAATATCAACAGTCGCATACTTGCAATAATACTAAGTAACTAAGTTATTCCAACCTCAAATAATTTAGAACGTTTAGCGGTTTTTGGCATGAGCATTGGGTGCAGGCGTGATATTGCCTGGGTCAACTTAGGTCACTGTATTTTACAATGGCCTAATTTAACTGTATTTAAAGTATTTATTTTATTGTATCACTCGTATTATTAATGAAGGATGATTTCTTTGGCGCAGAGTTCCGGCTTTGTTCGGAGTTTTTCTGAGCAGACATCGCTTCTTTCTAGTTTTTCAGCAATAGGTTACACGAAATATGGGATCGAAAATCTTCTGGTTTCCAAAGATTTCCTCAATTAGGGGGTCGAACCCATGGAAACTGATTCCCACGTATTAAGAAATCGCTGCTTAAATCACAAGGCTATCGCAAAGCTATATAACTGTTTAAACTTCTTAAAATATTCTCGGTCCTTTTATATTGTGTACACGTATACAATTACTTTTCTTGAATGATATTGCCCTATTAAATTAATACTTAGCGGTATATCGTATAGTTAGACATACTTTTGAGTAGCTTCTTAACGATTGAATTTAGATTAATTGTGTTTTATTTCATCAAATGGATCAACCTCGGAAGCATCCGTTAAAAGTGACAATACAACAACGACTACATGCAGGCGGAGACAATTGGACTAAGGTAGTTTTTATTAGAGAGCATATGTTAAGTAACTTTCGGGAACGTGTTACATTAAATATGAATTATGAATACAAAATATGAGTACATTTTTGGAATCAGTGGGAAAATTTCTATTGATTGATCTATATATTTAAAGTGCAATGGTCTTGTTAGATCCTCAATTCCTCACTCTTATTTTTAACTTAATATAACTACCTCGGCTCTCCAATCTCTAATTCTTGGCT
>JAQGAV010002713.1:0-14614 GCA_034691345.1 Phasmarhabditis papillosa
TCTCTCTCGATCGTGGCATACTGCGTTTGGGAACCGGGACTAGTAGTTAGGCCACCGCAACGAGCTTCTTCCACAACCATCGGGTGCAAATGGCCAGGATACCAGAAAGGCCAGAGAGGGACAAATTGTAAGCTCAGAAGGCAGTAATGCGCCGAACAGCTATCTTTGAAATTTATAAATACATTTAAAATATTTGTTTCCAGGCTGCAAGAAAATTTGTTATATTTCAAAATTATAACTGTGATTTCAATTCAATCCGCCATGCGTAAGAGGCTCACATGCAATGCTTTCTGCTTTCCGTTAATTTTAATCTAAGCTTATAGAAAATGGCGACCAAATTTTTGAATATATTCAGCAGACAATTAAGCTACAATGACAAGGTGTTTAATAAAACGGACAATATCTGCATTGATGTGAATTTTGCACCCATTTTCCCTGTTCTACTTGGATTTTTTCTATGGTTTCCAACAATTCTACTGAATATTATTATTATAAAAACTGTCTATTCAGTAAAACATTTTCAGCAAGCCTTCTTCAAAGTCTTCTCTACATATTGTCTTTCGGTGAGTGTCGCAAGTTAGAACTTATGGACGTTGTAGTTAAATGTACGGTACCAGAGCAGGCAAAAATTTGGAATTTCGAAATGGTGGGGCCTAGACGTTTTGATAGGAGGCTCGGCGCGGCCCTTGCACATCTGAGCGGAGGGTAGCAGACTTTTAAATCGTAATTACTTGCTTTAAAATGATTGTTATTTGGTCTTCATACTTCCATGTTGAATTACTAACTCTATCGATTCGAACAAGCAAATTTAGATGTAATTCTTGAGTGTAGTCTTTAAATTATCCGGTGAAAACTGTTCAGTCGATGTAAACTCTAGCCCGTTTGCCGGTTGAAATCAGTTTTCATATTTTTAGTCGGCTATATCTTGGATGTGTTATGAGATTCCATTTCAACTAACTAGGCTCGAATTTTTCTGCCCAAATCTCACCAGTTTGCTGCATTACTATGGATCTACGATTCTTATTTTCTATCTTCCACGTATTTTTCTGCACAATGTATCTCTTGGGGCTTCTATATGGATTGCCATTAACAGATTATTAGCAGTTTATTATTCTGATCAAATTCACAAGGTAAATATGGCCCATACTGTATGGGAACAATTGCAACTCGTTAATTAGGAAGCTTTATAAAAACAAATCCAAAACACCAGTAGGAATCTGGACGAGTCAAAACCAGGAAGGCAACCTAGTTCAAGAATATTCAGTTCGGCCCGGGTCGGGCGCGCAGTTCCGGGAAGCGGAAATAGCACTTTCTTCGAACAACCCTTCGAGCCTATGCCAACTAAAGTACACCGTAGTGTCTTATACAGAAAAGCATAGTAAGGCCGCCTAATGGGCTTCTCCACAACCATCGGGTGCAACCATCGGGTCAGGTCATGGTGACATTTTCGGTAAATGGTAAGGAGAGTAGGGACGTATTAAAAAAATACTTCTATCTCATTGTAAGGTAAACATTTGATTATTTACAGATGAAAGTCTGTCCCACTTGGAAAATTCACGCAATTTTACTTATAATATCTGCTCTATTTACTATTCCTTTGTTCTGGTTATGGTCGTTTGCGAAGAAATTGAATGCAAACGGACAAATTGCATTGGATACCAATAACATCCTAAATGTATATGAAGTAGTTAAAAGAAAAAAATGGAGCAGTAAGAAAGATAACTAATAGCCAATCAAAATTTTGCATTGCTCAGTTTCTTCTTTCTCTTTCAGATTTCACCTGCCGTTTATTTGATGATAGCAAGATTTGTAACATCTATTGTAATTATCATATTAACCGCAATTACAATATTTCTTGCGTTGAACAACCTCAAAGCGACACTTAAAACAAAAGCAAAACAGATCTTCATTCTTGGCTTTATTACTTCAGCCCTGACTTGCATCTCGGCAGTGCAACTGATGAGTTTAACATAGTTATCAAATACAGGGCTCCCACCGGCTGGCCGTCGTTTGAAAAAAGTAGAATTTATTGACCAAGCACCTATTATTAGTGGCTTTTTCGCTGATTTAACTTTTTCATATGCCTTAACAAAATTGATATTGTTCTCAATAAACAATATTCATTTCACAACAAATTTCTGTTGTCAATGCACGTTTCTGAAATTACTTTAGCCGGGCTACCGGCGGTCAGTCGCGGAAACACCCATTGTGGCGGAAATTTAGAAAACTATGAATTCAAATCAAATCCTTTTTAAGTCTAGTTTGAATTATTTTAAAAAATCTTTAAATACATTTAAGCTGCAATTTTAAAATTCTTACCGTATACATTCCAGTTACTAAATTTCAGGGCCTAAAGAAATATGCCTTCGTTAACAAAGATGAGCTTCTAACCCAGTATATTTTATTGACCAATGGTAAATGCAACATTTTGCTTTCTTTATTCTATATGTTTAGAACCTGTCCAGGAATTTACGGAACTGTTCCCTGCCTGGGCGTTTTTGCTGATCGACTCGAAACTGAGACGGCACATTTGGAATTCCATCTTTGTTAAGAAGACTAACTACGTAGCTTCAAACAGCTCTCAGATGATTGAAAAGTTGGCTACAGCATCGAAAAAGATTGTATTATTCAATATAAACAAATCAGTTAATGGGAAATAGTAATAAATATTTAAGAAACATATAAATCATTGTTTGGTTGTCGTGTATGTTTATATGTTGTGCGGGAAAGTACCATGAATCGGCCTGCGTTCATTTCTCTCCCATTTGTAGTAGAGCACGTTCATCGCTAAAGTGAAACTAAGGGTAACTTTCTGGAAGACAAGTGACACCATTTGCTCTTTGTACTTTGTTTGTTCTTTATGCTTTGTTATTTATATATGTGTTGTTGTATAGATTCTTTATGTATTTTCGTTTCATTAGAGAATTTTGTTTTTTTCTTCGAAGAATTACTATCCTCTGGGGAAAACTATGATACTAGGGTGTTCTATACTATTATTTTTCTCGTTTTGCATTATGTTATTATAATATTCAATAAGGTGAGACTTAATCGGTGCGTCGCCGTTGCGTTATGTGACGTTTCGCTATTCTTCTCTTTGAATTTGTTTATATGTTTATTATGTTCGGGAGTAGATAAATCTTGTATATTTAACTTGCTTTCGTCTATTCTCGGGCATATAGTGTTCTCACATGAACATCTTGCTTGAGTCGGGAAAAGAGTAGGATTATTTCTTCTTTGTTCTTTCGTTCCTTGGTGTATGGTGCACACTCAATGCGGATTAGCTAAGGGTTCGCCGTTCCTCTCAATATGTGGCAGACTGCAATTGAGGAGCGGTGATACTTGGTTTGGCCCCCGCAACGAGCTTCTTCCACAATCATCGTGTGCATTGGCCAGGATCCTAAGAAGGCCAGAAAGGGACAAATTGTAAGCGCAAAAGGCAGTGTTTGCGCCGAACATTAGAATTTTCTCTCCTATTCTTTTTCTCGCATTGCATAATGTTGTTATGATATTCAATAAGGTGTAACCTATTCGGTCTGTACTTAAAGGGTCATACCGTCGGCTTTTAAGCAATATCGTAATGGACTCGAACAAATGGTTTTTGGCCATAAAAACAACAATATTCAACCTTTTTCCCATAATTAATGTTATGACTTATTATAATTTAGAAAGGTATTACGGAATGGAGAAAATAGTTTTTCCTTCGTATCTCCCTGGTATATAAAAAATTACTAATTTTTTACTCTCGTTGGATAGATAAGATATTATAACACATTTCCTTCATTTACCGAATTTCAAAATATTTAGTTTGAAGAAACTTATGCCAAAAAAGGGTGATTTATCAGCATTTGTAAACACCGTGCAGCGCAACTGTTGGTATACGTGCCTGTGCTGCGATAGATTTCATCCATTTTATAAAGGCGCGTGAAATTTCAAATGCAAAAATCTCAAATATTTAGCGATTGCCGAAAAAATGAAATTTATATTCAATTTCGATGCAGAATATATAATTTCAACCAGGTGACTGAGAAAACCAGCACGCATATTTGATGCTAAGCAAATCAAGAATTTTTAATCATTGTTTCCGCTGTTTTGGAGAGAAATGTGGAACAAGATTCTGAATATATTCACGGTTCAAATTAACCCAACAACTTCCAAGTTCGTTTTCTCAAACAGAACTTGTTCGGAAGCACAATTTAAAGAATTCGAAAGTGTTCTTTTCGATGTTATTCTACTGTTCTTCACGCTGATTCTCAATATAATGCTCGTTAGAATAATTGTCACAGTTGATATATTCAAACAAACCTTTTATAAAGTGTTTTGTACTTATAGCATTTCCGTAAGTTCTTGAGGGGAATCGTCTTCTGTTTGAAGAAAATTAGCTCTGTTAAGTATACGATTACAATCATCTAACGCAGATATTAATAGAGAATACAAATCATAGTTGAATTCTATAGGCAGTGTTAGAAGCCCAAGTAAAGCTTATCACGGTATAATTTGCTGAGATACCGCTATATAAATAATCATAAAACAAAGTATGACTATACTCTTTAGATGGGGATGCATTTAAAAAGTGGCTTTTATTAGGCTTATAGTCAGTCTGCAACATTTGAATTTCAGTCATATCTTGCTTTCTTTACCTTTGCTATCCTAAAAAATGCAATCCAACTAGCAATATTCTGTCCAAATTTGACCACTTTTCTACACTATCATGGCCGGTTCTATCTAGTATTTTATTTACCGCGATCATTTTTTGCGTTCGCATCAATGAATGCAACTGTTTGGATTGCCATTCAAGGATATCTGGTGATTAAATATCCTCAAAAGGTTCACAAGGTAACATATTTTTGCAATTTGGACTGATTCAGTGCTTTAGATGATGATTTGTAAATCCTGGCCGGCTCATTTACTGATATTTGGAATATCAGCAATCACTTGCATACCGCTTTGCTGGACAAGGTCTTATGGGAAAACCACGACGAAGGGTTTCCTTTATATCAGTGACTACAATGATTTACATGTTAGTTTGTTTACTTATATTTACTTTGAAATAACGAAAACCAGCCTAACCCCAACACAGAATCCTCCGCTATCACTTCCCAAAATTCCTACTTCTCATATCTTCGCTTTAAAAATATGTCATTTCTGTAAATAATTGTAATATTTGTTATTTAACCGCCCATTTCTTGTTCATTCATTTCAGGTTTCTCACCTTTTATACTACACGGCAGCTGGACTACTCGCATCTACAATTATATTAGTTCTCACTTTGGCTACATTAATCGCTGCTTTTAGAATCCCAAAAGTTCATAAGCTCACTGGTACTAGAAAAATATTACAGTTAGGCTTGATCACCTCAATGCTCACTTGTGTTTTGGCAATAGGAAGAGTTCGTTTGAGGTTGCTTTCTTCACAAATCTTCTTTTTTCAGTTGGCTCTACAGTATACCTTTGTCAATAAGGAAACTGATTTACAGAAAATAATACACCCAATATTAAGTAAGTTAATTATAAATCATTTTCATAAATTAACGAAAAGGGTGGGTGAAAGACGGGCAACTTTTAACAATTCTAACATTACGTCTATTTTTACATGTCTTTTCCATTTCTTTTTTCGTGCAATTTGGATTCTTTGGTTTATAGGAATGAAATTCAATAAACTTAAGTACTTACTGCATTTCAGTGTATCTACAAAAGTTTGTGGAACTTTCCCCAGCTTGGTGGCTTATATTGATTGATTCAAAATTAAGAAGACATATTTGGACTTCAATGTTCTGCAGAAAAGTGACCAACACGAGCACTATAAGCCAGGATAAAACTGCAGTTGCATAGGAAATTCGTCGTTTCTTCAGCTTGAATAAGGGAATATAATCTTAATTGATAATATTCATCTACAAGTATGTAATCACATCTGATCGTTGCTTTATGTTTTGTAATAGTTTTTCGTAATAACTTTTCATTGTATAATTTTTATACTGAGGGTTAACTTGGCTTTTTTGGTTCTCTATTCTTTATCCGTCTAAGTTATCATGTGTTTACTTTTGCATGTGTATTATTCATGTATTCTGTGTTCTATTTAGCGATAAATAAATACTATTCTCATCAGTGTAATTGTGCAACCACTTTGAACATTGCTTTATCAATATTGTTCACAGTGATTACAAGCAAATTTATCTCTGCAAATAAACAAAGGACTTCGAAATAGTGAAACATTTTAAAATGCTTCACTGTTAAA
This sequence comes from Phasmarhabditis papillosa, assembly GCA_034691345.1. Taxonomy (NCBI): domain Eukaryota; kingdom Metazoa; phylum Nematoda; class Chromadorea; order Rhabditida; family Rhabditidae; genus Pellioditis; species Pellioditis papillosa. The sequence goes on from JAQGAV010002713.1 coordinate 6,232, forward strand.
TAAAAGTATAGTCTATGGACAAATCTCATGTAGTTTAAAGGTCTATTTACTATAAGGCGAGCGCACAATTATATGGGTTGCTTGTACATTTTTTTCGATTTCCGCGCTCCTTCTAAATTCTACAGTACACCTCTGCAAACGATTCATCAGTCGACTATAAATGCTAAAATTAAAAATATTGTGAGAGCATGATTTTCTTTATCAATCTTTGAAAAGGCTATTGATAAAAGATAGGATCCTCGAATAGATTCATCTACACCCCGAATAATCCTATCTAGCCACATACGGCAATCCGTGGTTCATTGGATAGAATGCTCGCCTTATGTATATAACATCTAACTTGGGGTCACCTTCACTTATTGAAACTCAGAAAACCCCTTCTAGATATTCTCATAAGACATGATATATTATGAGAACAAGATATATAAAAGTGAAATACACCAAAATGCTTTCGTTAACAAAGATGCGCTTCTAACCAAGTATATTTTGTCGACCAATGGTAAATGTAACATTTTGATTTCTTTATTCTATATGTTTAGAACCTGTCCAAGAATTTTCGGAACTGTTCCCTTGCTGGGCGTTTTTACTGATCGACTCGAAACTGAGACGGCACATTTGGAAGTCCATATTTCTTAAGAAGACTAACTATGTAGCTTCAAACAATTCTCAGATGATTGAAAAGTTGGCTACAGCATCAAAAAAGATTGTATTATGTAAGATAAACAAATAAGTTAATGGGAATTAGTAATAAATATTGAAGAAATACGTAAAATGTTGCTGTATTGGCGCTTCTGAGCATATCTAAGCTTTGTTGGGTTCAATATCAATAAGTCAGATGTCAGAAAATCTTGACCATTTCAGAACCATGTTAATCTTTTTAACGCGAATGCAGTTTTTGTACTTATTAGCTATTCTTGCTTTTCAAAAGTGGTAAAAAACAATTTATTTTACCTCCCGTAGCGATTTGCGTGTTTAATTTCAACCAAGTGGCGGAAAGAGCCTGCACGCACCTTTGATCAAGAATAAAATATGAATTTCTATTTATTGTTTCCATTGTTTTAAAGAAGAAATGTGGAACAAGATATTAAGGATAATTACCGTTCATGATAATCCGAGAACTTACAAGTTACTTTTCACAAACAATACTTGTTCGGAAGCACATTATCTCAAATTCGATTCCGTGATTTTTGATTTGACTTTACTTATATTAACGCTGTTTCTCAATGTAATGCTCGTTAGAATAATTGTCACAGTTTCTATATTCAAACAAACCTTTTATAAAGTGTTTAGCACCTATAGCATTTCCGTAAGTTTTTGAGGGGAATCGTCTTTAATTGAATTAGGTTAATTCAATAGATGGCTTTTAATTTAAGAAACCCCAATCGAAACCAGCTGGTTTCAAGCATTTGTCGATACAACGGTGCACCGGTATTATAAAAAAACGGAAATACCAAACATACCGGCCAACACACTAGGCAGAGTACAAACTTATCAGGTTATAAAACATAATTTACTGTGGCGCCCACTCAAAAATAATCATAAAACAAAATATACAATTCGAAAAATGACTTTTATTTGACGTTCGGCCAGTTTCCAACCTCTGATTTTCAGTCATTCCTTACTTTCTTCTTCTTTACAATACTAGGTAATGCAAGTAATCTTGAAATATTCTGTCCAAATTTGACAACTTTTCTACACTATCATGGCCGATTCTATCTAATATTTTATTTACCGCGATCATTTTTCGCGTTCGCATCAATGAATGCAACTGTTTGGATTGCCATTCAACGATATCTGGTGATTAAATATCCTCAAAAGGTTCACACGGTAGCATATTTTTGCAATTTGGACTGATTAGGTGCTTTAGATGATGATTTGTAAGTCCTGGCTGGCTCATATGCTGGTGTTTGGAATATCAGCAATCACTTGCATACCACTTTGCTGGACAAGATCTTATGTGCATATCGTAATGGATGGATTATTATATATAAGTGCATATAATGTCCACGTTAGTTCGCTTTTTTACTTTCCAGTAAAGAAAGCTCTGCTTAGGAAGATTCATTCAGTGTTGCAATGCAAAGTTTGAACTTTTTTCAAACTTGGAGCTAATTTGGGTTGTATTACCTTTAGAATTTTGATCGATTTCCATACGGATTCCAGATTCCTCACCTTTTATACTACACGGCAGCTGGACTACTCGCATCTATAGTCATTCTTGTCGTCACTTTGGCTACAATAATTGCTGCTTTTAAAAACACAAAAGTTCTTAAGCATACTGGTACTAGAAAAATATTACAGTTGGGTCTAATCACCTCGGTGCTCACTTCTGTTTTAGCAATAGGACGGGTTCGTTTGAAGGTTGTCTTCTCTGTCTAAACTCTAATTTTTCAGTTGGCTCTACGGTATGCTTTTGTCAATGAGGAAACTGATTTACAGAAAATAATATATCCAATATTAAGTAAGTCAATCATAACTTTATTTTTCAGTTAGGAGTTATGCCTTACTAGTTATTTTTCTTTTGATTGAGATACGGAACGGCTGGTAATTAAAAGGCAATTTTTAACTGTGGCATAAACTTCTCACACGAACACTTCCCCCAGACGGAGTTCTCTCAAACATCTTGGATTTTATACTACGCCTTAGCCTATTTTTCATAGTCTCACTATGGTGTATGCACTTCTTACCTTTATTTTAATTCAATAATAATAGATTATCGTTTTCTAAATAGAACAATTCAAATTCATTATAGTCAGCGAATGTATTTCCCGCCTTTTTGTACACGTTACTTTTGTGTATAGGAACAGAATTCACAAAATTAAAGAACTTAGTACATTTCAGTGTACCTACAAAAGTTTGTGGAACTTTCACCAGCTTGGTGGTTTATATTGATTGATTCAAAATTAAGAAGACATATTTGGACTTCAATGTTCTGCAAAAAAGAAAAAGGAAAAGTGGCCAACATGAGCACTATAAGCCATGATAAAACTGCAGTTGCATCGAGGATGCGGATGCGACAATTCTTGAGTTTGAATAAGTGAATACAATCTCAATTGATAATATTGATCCCACAAAGACGTATCACATCTAATCAGTGTAATATTTTTGGGGTTAACAAAGTTTTTTGGTCTTCTCTCCTTCATCCGAATAAGTTGTCATGTGCTTACTTTTGCAAATGTATTATTCATGTGTTCTGTATTCTACTTAGCGATAAATAAATACTATTATCATCAATATAGTGGTATAACCACTTTGAATATTGATTTACAATTTTGTTTTCAGTATTAAAACTGCAAAAGTATTCAAAAGCAATATTCCGCTATAGTCCCTCTTATTGAAATCTTTCTGATTGTCAATAAAGAAAATATAGCGTGTTGGCAGTTCAATCATGCGGAATCAAGAATGGTTCACCAATTACAGATTATTCAATTTGCGATATTCAGTTTTTTTTTCTCGTGAATTTTGCAAAATTATTAAATAGTATGTAAGAAACATCTGAATTAACAAGAAAAGACCAATAATCAAATTTTTTGAACTGAATGTAAACACTTTCTGGCGTCTTTGTTTAATAGAATCGCTACTAAGTATCAACTTCAAGAAGTCGGGGAAACATTTATACATTGTGAGAAGTTTTACTGACGAGCCCAGGGCACTGATCGTAACCTTTTCGTATGAGACTTCGGTGCGAAACCGAATTGCTCTTCAATTTATGTAAAAAATTGTTACAACACTGTAACAAATTATGATATATGTATTACTCAGAAGTGTTTAAAGGTTTATTCGTATGAATGGATTAACGAGATTCTCACTGTCCCTAACTACTATCTAGCAAAACAACAGCCAAGGGAACGGGCTTGGCAAATATAGCGGGGAAGAAGGCCCTGTTGAGATATATATATTCATAACTCCTTTTCATATATTTGTGATTTGCTGGTGTTACGGAAATATCATATTGTGTTGTTCAAACACTTTCTGTTCTTATTATTTACTAACAATATTCTTATTAATGTGCGCAGCGTCTTAGAAATAGGCTTTCATTTTCAATATTAAACAGGAAAGTTGAGTTTATTTACATTTTATATACAAACATTGTTAACTATTTATTCACATGAACTATTATTCATATTTGGGTAGTTCTTCAACAATGATGATGGTGATGATGACCATGATGATGTCCGTGGTGGTGATGGTGATGGCCTTAAAATACAAAGAAATATAAATATTTTGGAAATCTATTGGTATTTAGCAGAAATTAAGTAACAATTAATGTTTTTTTTCCTTTTTCTTTCTAGTTACTATGTAAGTACGAAATAGTTTCATGTTATTTAAACCATCGAAATGATTTGTTACCTACCGTGGAGCAAGTCATGTACTAGACCATGATGATGGTGATGATGCCCGTGGTGATGGTGGTGGTGACCTAAAATGTTTTGTTCGAATCTCATATAATCATCATTTTTATTACAAATGTTCAGTAGTTTTGGAACATTGTGTACTTTTTGGCGTCAAACGTTTTATATCAACGTTTTGAAGTGTTATTAAAGGTTTTATGTTCTTGGGCGCAGCTAGGTGATCAGACAAGATACAAAATATTACGGTATAACAAATATTCAGGAAACTTGGACATCAATCAATAACAATAAAGGATTTCACTTACCATGGTGATGACTATCGTGGTGTACATGAACAACGTGATGGGGTGAACCATAAGGCTAAAAAGAATATGTTAACAGAGAAAACAGTAGTTATTAACAAATACCGATACAAAGATAGTTGCTAATGCGAACTATTTAAACAAAAAACTGCTTTTCTTACCGATGCATTCTTTTTATAAGAACATTTCCCTATATTTAAACTCTACTAACCTGGTACATTCCTGGCTGTGCTCCGTATCCAATGGGGACACTGTTGTTATAGGGATTGTAAGACATTATTCTAAAGAGAAAATTTAAAACAAAAGAAAAACTTTAAAATCTAAGCAAAAATATGAAACATGAACTAAAATAACATTAGAGAACAGTGACAAAACAGTTCAACACCTTTTTGAAGGCTGCTCCCTTGGGTGTTTAACCAATTGGTCGTCGCTGCAACTGATAGTCACACTCCCGTCGACCCCTCTTTTAAGCAAATACAGAACAGTCTGATATCTAAGAAAACGCGTCATAGAACTGTTTTTAGATATGAGTCACACGGAAAGACGCAATATTTTGAAAGTCAGCATTTGTCATTCGGGTTGAACATCTTTGAAACACTTTGAAACTGATCTTCGAAAATGATTGGGAATTTTCGTAAAACTGACTACCTTGGTGCCTTGCCTTGGTGAGAAATTACTGCTATCATAACAGAAGCATTAAACTTTATTAGTTGTGAAACATTTTGTTGTTGGACAATCTAAGATTTTGAGGGTTAACTTCACAGAAACTGCTTAATAAGTTTACTGTCATATCTTCTTACAGGTTTCTAACGATATACTTTTTTCCGCGTAAGGATTTTCTCGTATATAATATATTTCATAAACTTTCTACTTCAATAAACTCTGCATTATATATTTTAATTAGTCAATCCATACTTTTTGTCAGCTCTATTGAAAAAGTCAATCTTCAAGGTTTGTAAACATTCTGAATACAGCACTTTCATAGTTTCGCACGATTTCTACCTTATTATAAACAAAATCGAACAAATGTGCAAGACCCAAATACGGATCGAAGTTACCCTTTCTAATATTGCCATCACTAATCCCCGACTCTTTTCAACATTAATTTCTTAGAATAGAAAAGAATAGACATTTTATCGAAGACGTAAGTAACACATATTTGAGGAAGAATATTGCAGTTTTTTCTCTGAGTCACATGCAATTGAAATGATGTTTCGTCATTCAACCCAGATAAGAATCGACCGTTTGCTAGCCATTATTTGCTTAAAACCACCAAAAAGACGGTGAAATTATCACTTTTGACAACTTTTATATTCTAGAATTCAGTTTTATGAGAACATGTTCGTCAGTTTTGGGTATTAACTAGTTAACGACCTTTTTAGATCATGGGTTATTAGAACTTATCTACTGCATTGATTTGAAACGTTTTCGCATATGTAACTTTGACTTCCTTGAAAAACAATCGTGATTTTATTTGTTGTTTTGACCCGAAGTCAACTTCAGCTTAGCAACTATTGTGAGAATTCTGTTTTCTTTTACTTCTCGTTTATATTTTTCTATTTACTTTGTTTTATCAACTTTATTGTAAATCTTATTTTTTATATTTTAGTTTGAATACAAAATGTCTTACAATCCCTATCAGCCACAGTATCCAATTGGTTATGGAGCTCAGCCAATGGTCTATCCACAGGTATAATTTAACTAGAATATACGGAAAAGTTAATAATCAATAATTGTCGTAATATTTTAATTAACCGCAGAACTATGTGGTTGCAATTGAGAATAGCTTGAAAAACTACTTTGTATCTTGGCGCAAAACATTTACTCTTTCTAAATTGTTGAGCTAGTGATACCGTTATTCAGTACACAAGATGCTTCTAATTCAGTGAGCACTCCTAAATTCCAGGCTGGGAATTTCGCGGCCAGGGGCAGACTTTTTGGGAAATCGGCCAGGTCCGGGCCGAAAATTAGAGAGACGGGCCTTCCTTCTTTCAGCCCTGCTGCATTCCATCAGATAACAATTCAAGTAAAAATTGAAAGGGAAATAAGGAAAGATAACATTCGAGAAGCATCGTGCAGTTGTCAAACGTTGAAAAAGAAGAATCACAATACAATCTAACCAATTGAGTTCCAAAAGCGAAAATGTTAACTTAAATAAGAGAGGACTAAAATCATACAGTTGTCATTATATATATTCCGGTTGCAGTAAAACATCATTCACAAATAGTTGACTATTGATAGCTTCAAATTTACTGAGCAGTCCTTATTAACATGCTAGAATTTATCTAACAATAAGTTGTAATGCAAACGGTACTAGTTTTGAATCTATACCTTGTCTTATAGCCTTACGTACAACCAGTAACTATGGTACCTCCAGTTGTCCCCGTAGTCATGCCAGCTCCGCCAATCTATGTTGAAAACTGCTATCCACACTATTATGAACCATATTATTACCATGGTAAGCGTAATCTTTAAGTTTTTAAATATTTTATAAACTTTATTTTTTGCAACAAAACGGTAAATGTTACAAAACTTGAGAAACCGTTTAGCAATGTTGGAGAGTAATAGCTTTTGGGCTCTTATTTTCATTTATTCTTTTTTTTTGTTTTTATAATTTTCATAATTATCAACTCTTATTAATTTGGTGAACATCTCTATATTACAAACATCGCTAGCACATACATAATGCGGTAATTATAGGTTACCACCATCATCACGGATACCATCATCATCATCATTGTTAAATATATTCACCCGTTCCTTTTATAAATAAATCATGGCAATCTGTATTCATTTTTTCAGCAGCATAATAAACCATATCATAATAGTATTCAGTACAATTTACACAAGTCTCTCAAAACTTTTCAATAACAAATGTTATGTATAGTCCGATTCAAGAAAAATAACGGAGTGATAAAAAGGAATCTCGCCTCTGAAAGTCTGCGAATAAGCAAATTCCATTATTACCCACAAATTAGACTATACTTTCAGGGAAGACCTTGGATGATTTTTTATAAAATGAGGGTTAGAGTCTATATTTGGATACTATTGAAATGAATACCAAAATTGCACAAACTCTTTGGTTGCACTGATGTCTAGTGGTTCAAAGTGCGCGCAGCGAGGAGAATAGTTGAAATTCAAAGACCAAACAACTTATATTTACTTAAAAAATAAAGACTTCCTTTTAAATTAAAACATTTAGTCACAGTCATCAATCAGAAGTTCAGTCCAATTACCTAATAGGAATGTAATGTTTAGATCTTTCCAACTTTTTTTCTTAGTTAATTAACTTTTTTCATATTTTAGCCAGTTGACAGTTACATACTCGAATCGGCATTTTCAATAAAGGAAGCTCATTTTTTCTTGTAGTATGCAATGCTACACTTAAAACAACATGAAAGTCAAAATTAACCTATAAACAAATGTAAATGTATCTTTATTTTTGTTTACTTTCCATTAGACAGAGAAACCCATATGTTAGAAAAGTATAGCATCGTTACATTCTAAACAATATAGCCATTATACGATGACAAGTGAAGAGTAAGACGTGAGCACGAGAGGAGAAGCTAGTTCCGAGGAAGGATATACGCAATAGTTTAAAATTCAACAATGCGGTTAATCCTTTATTTATGAAAAAAAACTTTGTGCAGAATTATGCACTCTTCGAGCTTTCATTGCATGTATTTGTGTATTTCTTGTTATTCTCGCCTAACGAGATAACATGTTATATTG
>JAQGAV010002714.1:0-14611 GCA_034691345.1 Phasmarhabditis papillosa
TGCCGCAACCCTGCGCCGAAGAAATCTCCAATTATTTGTGTGATACGTGCGATTACAGGTCAATAAACACTTTTAAAAAAAAAATGATTTCATCCCGAAAAAATTAACGCCCTTTAAGAGAGCGCACTTTATGAATTTGGCGTTCCGAATTTAGAATGTTCATTCTCGAAACATAATTTAAACTATATTTTAGATAAAAAGTTTTGCTAATACTGTTTACCATTAAACTAACGATTTGGGAACTTTTAACAGATTCATCAGTAAAACAAAGCCATAATCACCGGAAGTTCAAGTTTAACTATAGTCGAATTCAAAAGTAATAAGGCCGTGTTAATAAAATTGGGGATGCCTGGGTGTTACTAGACTTTGTCTGAGTAAGGCAATGAAAAAAAAAGTTTGCAATCTGCTGATATCGCGCGCTTAGAATGACAGCAGGCGAAGTGTTAAAAATAACGAAATACGCAGCATACACGGCCTCATTACTTTTGGATCTGACTATACGTAACTTAACAATTAGGAAACTCTTGAAATGTAGCCTACCTTACAAACAATATTTAAAAATAGTGGATTTCTAATATTGACATATCTAAGAGTCAACATAAACAGAAGACCTAGTAGACAAAGAGTATCTGATGCAGCCATAGTGCATAGAAGGAATAGAGAAGTCTTTGTAGCCGTTGAAGCTCGTTTCCTAAATACAAAGGTTACTAAATTGATTTTAAAGTTGTGTGTGTTAATAGTTAGTTTATTAAATATATATTTATATTCACTTTCATATCTTTATTTTGAGAAAACAAACAATGATTATTATATAAAAACTTGTAAGTATTTTAAGGATGTGAGTAGGATCTTCTTCCAGGAATCGTAGGACTCAAACTACACCTTGCTCTGAAGTTTTACGAGACATTTAAAAAGATTAGAATCCATTATTATTTGGTGAACCCGGGCACATCAAAATAAAACTTACGATGTGTTCTTCTTTCTGAAGAGAATAAAAATATTAGCCACAATTCCTACCAAAGTAATCGATACGAATACATAATGCCAGTTTAGTCTAGAAGGGCCAAGTGGATCACTGTCCAACAAACTCTTAGAGAACTCTTCCATAGAATGATTGGAAGATTTCATGTGTCTGAAATAAATGTATTTAGAATAACTTATTATTAAACTTGTTAAATTAGATAGAAACAATACAGTATACATAATGTAATGTGGCATCTTGTAGCAAACTATAAAGTGGCCAGGTGCAAAAGCTGACTTCTGAAGAACATATATTCAATTTAATTTGAAGTTACCGGTCTAGTTACTGGAAAGAAAGTGAATCAGGACAGTAATCGGTTCGTGAATGTTTTTTTCCGACATCATAACAGCACGGTGTCATCACATAATACATATAGTTAAGCTCCAATCCACCAAGAAATGCTTCATTTTCCCGGAAAACCGATGAAAAACAATTTTCCTCCATGTTTTTAGGTCGACGAATCGGTTGTGCTAGTCGTAGAAGAAAGAAGCAATTAACATATATAATTGAGTAAAGTTTAGTCAAAATGAGGGCAACTAATACAGAAGATTGCAAGCATGAAGAAGGTTGTAATTAGGTGTAGTTAATGAGATTGAAAGTTTGAGTCCAAGAAAACTTTTGAATAAGGTTCGTTTGCTTTAGCCTAGTGAATATAGCAGCGATCTCTGAATTCGCAACGATCTGGGGATGTGGCTTCGATTCCCCGTAGCTGCAGAAGGCTTGGAAAACCAGCAACTTATTTATCAAGTACCCGAAGACGGAATGTTAGAAAGTAGCCGTCTTTGCTCAGAATATTCAGAAATGAAAGGCCAAAACCCGGAGCCAAATAATCTACTGTTGTAATGTGATAAGTGGGATTACAAGAAATTCAATTCTCAAAATACTTGAGCACTTGATGAGAATAAATGGTTCAGCCCTCTTTACTAACAAAATAACTAAAAGAATGGTAAGTTAAATTCTTTAATGATGGAGGAAGAATTTTGAATAACATACTTCTTTTAAGATGTAAATTGCAGACAGAGAACACTATACGCTCTGCTGCATAAAATGGTAAATTAGCTGATTGTCTCCATTCATATTCAAGAAACTAAGTTTGAACTGAGGAAATGAAAAACATGCCTACATTTCATGAAAAATAGGGAAGAGTAAATTAAAAATCACTGGCCCACCTCCTACAAAACTCGAAACTAGCCAACTAATATACTCAAAGTGTCTTCCCTGTATCTTATATCGCCTTTCATTGAGATCAAAGAATTATTATTTAACATTATTTGCGCTACAAATCCTTTAACTAAGCCGAATTTCGAGCTCATCCTACTAAAATTATGAAAGTCTCTTAAATTTGCATTATCCTTGTTGAAGCTTTTTAAAGCAGAGAACGTTTTCAGGCCAAGTTTAACGTGGATGTTAAATTTGATTACATACTATTCAAATACCGAGATATAGTGCAAACTATGAAGAGTTCACTTTTTTGCACGTTTATACAAAGAACAATGTAAAGCAAAATAATCATTAATTTTTAAAAAGTTTTATAAAAGTTTGTTTATTTGTTTTACGAAACACGAGATCACACATATTTGGTGCGAAGAAGTGAGAAGAGGGGAACATAGGAAGTGGGACTTCATAGAATAACACCCAGGGAGTAGAGGCGGCGAATCCGAACAAATTTGCGAGAATTCTTTCTTCGCTTACCGAATGTCTTTAACTTTGATGATTGGGACTTGGGGTTCATTCCTACGCCTCTTCAATTTGCAATAGTTTCCTTAGTCTAAGTAAATTGTGCTGGCTGCACGAGTTTCTGGGTTCAAAGAACAATTCGTTCGTCTTCATTAGAGCGAGCCTACATGAAAAACGACGCTTCGATGATTCTACGCAAAATGTTAAATGAACTGCAAAAGACATAGATTTGTTAATTGTAGATCTTGATCGGAACTGTGGTGTTTTGTAAAATAACTACAAGGTGGATCCATAGCCTAATGGTTAGTGAGTCGGTCTACGAATCCGTGAGATGAGAGGCTGTGGGTTCGATCCCTCCTCTGTCCCAAGCCGGATTCGGCCTCCGTGGGATGCAGGCCTAAAACGCTCTGGATGCACTGATGCAAGCAAATAGTACTCTGACGATTTGATAGAAGGCCAAGCGCTCCGTCATATATTCACTGGTACTGCGATCCAGGAAAGAAACTACTGATGTAACCTGTACTGTGATCCAAATATTGATACGGGAATAAAAAAACTACAAGGTAAAGAAAAATGAAAAAGTTTTCTTTAAAGAAATTCAAAAATAATGAGTAGCGAATTCCAAATCGAATTGGTATCTGGAAACAATGTTTAATATTTACAGCAATGGCTTCCGAAGTTTTAAGTCAGAAACACAAGCAACAATTTCCAATGCAGGTGAAAATAGCTACATTGTTTTTATGGTAAGCTGTCTAACAAGTAAACTAATTGTTGTATAGTCGGATTCAAAAGTAATAAGGCCGTGTTAATAAAAATTGGGTTGCAGGAGTGTTGCAATAATTTGTCTGAGTAAGGCAGAGGGAAAGCAAGTTTGCAATCTGCTGATTTCACGCGCGTAGAATGCCAGCAGGTGCCGTGTTCGAAATGACGAAATACGCAGCATACACGTGGGTAATACTTTTGAATCTGACTATCAGCAAGTCTTTGTATTTTGTACTACTGTATAAAATTATAGTCGGATATATTGAATACAATTTAAAAGTATATTACCTACTGCGAGTACACTACAAGTTTTTTAATAACTAGCTACTCTTGCTGAAACTAGCGATTATTAAACGGAACAAATATCACAATTCTGCAAAAGATTAATAAAAACTAAGAATTTCTTTATGAGATGTGCAATAATCCGAACAAAACATCACTTTTCCTATGTAATATGTCTAGCAGACGGTTTTTGCCATTTATAAGTGAATCTAGAAAAACAACATTCTCAACGACGTTCGTCTTAGTAAACATTGTCGTGCGGTATTAAGGATAGAATAAACTATTTTAACGAGACTGGAACTTTTGGTTTTCTAGAAGGTATAATCTGTAGCAAGAGCTAGATTTCCAGGGCAATATCCTAGGAGCAGCTTTTTATCGGGAAGATATATAATCTGGTATAAATCAATATTATATGGTGATGTATGAACATTATGCAAACTGTGAAAGCCCATGGAAAGTTTGGTATTTTAAGATAGTTTATTTATTACAAGAACTATAGCTAAAAATAGTATAACTTTGAGTGGAGCATTTTAAAATGTATATAAACTGCACTTAAATACTACCTAGACTACTTTAACAAATAAAATGAAAACCCTTTTAAACTATAATTATTATAAAGATCTTACGTACAAGAACCTAAGCTTCATAGTATGAAAACCTTTCTAAATTATAGATAAAGTTCATCCTTCCATCTACGTACTAGCTCCCTAATTAAACTAGCAATCTCCACAAACAAAAGACGCGGAACTTGGGGGGAATAATTCTTATTATTTATTAAAAATTATTTGTTATTATGAATTATGCTAATTTTGTTTTTGCCATCAACTGGGTTCAAAATGATATGCGCTAGTTTTTTGGTAAAGGGTTTGGTTTTGCGTAAGTGGGAATTTACTCGTTTTTAATGCTAATTAACACTTTGTAACACGATACCATGTGACTGAAAAATAAGCATCTAGCACATAGTATTTAGCAGAAAAGTTTACAGATACATAAAAGAGAGAGACTAACAACAAGTTGTATAAATTATGAAGCCCTCTGCTGAAGCACTTCATTTCAAAAAATGAAGGAAGAAATACGTTTGTAACGAAATTTCGATTTTTGTAGACCGTTCTGTAAAATGCAGTAGATTTTGGAAATATGAAGCTTTGTTCACAAATATGACGGCGTTCTCCTTCAGGAATGGATCACAAAGCCAACATTTCGGTATTTTGCAATAAGATTGAATTTTACAGAAGAGTTATAGTCTATAACAAACAAAAAACCGCAGAGCGCGATGGTATACATAAGCTTCCGCAAATGCGTATTTGTCTTTTTCTGGAAATGATACAAAATAAAACTTGAAAAATAATATTTTTTGACAACATACAAAAAATTGCGCATGGAACCATATAATGGTTTTCCAATTTTACCATTTTACAAACCTCACACAACACCGCGCACTGCAGTCTTCTTTTTGTTATGGACTATATCAACTTAGAGGCTTCAAAGCTCTGTGTGTTTAAGTGAGGGGAGGGTTCAGAACCAGGAAATTGGTCAAACCAATAAGATTTAACAAGTATTGGCTCAACACAAGCTATGCCGACGGTTTTCTTATTTCAAAATATCTTTGCAGAGTTTAAACTGCTATACATACATGACGAAACCACCATATTTCAACAGATCATGCATTATCAACGCTCTGTTAACTGAACTGAATGAAACTTCTCAGAAACTAGATAAAACTGAAAAAAACTGTCCATTAAAATGAAATATAAATGATATTGCTTCGAACAGATGTGCTAAGAAGATTGACAAGTTGAGTAACGTGAATGCAAACAAACAATAAATACAAAGTGCACAGCGAGGGGGTAGGAACGGGCCGGCCCATGATAATAATAAATGTTTATTTTCCGAAAGTACAATTAAAAAACAGAAAATTATCATTTCCTGATCGAAATTTTGTGTCGATCATGGCCGTTCTGTGGGATTCCCAAACCTGATGCATAGCTATCTAGTTATCTAAAATGCTTCTTATTTCTAAGAATACTTTGTAAACGTCTATCTTATATATTAAAGGTAATAACTTATAGGATGTTTACCGGGTAAGAATCAAATAATATTATAGTTTATACATATAATTAAGATTGCGACAACTTTTACAAATGTGTTCTTAGTATATAGAGTCTGGTGCATGAACTGGATTTCCCGGCGTAGTATCCTGGTGAGTAGTGGTGTTATAAAAAAAACGGAAAGTTGGTAAATTGGGAGTCTTTTCTTCCAAAGTTAATCTATTCAGGTTCTTTTTAATCTTCAAACATTTATTTTGATCTTTAAGATGTTAGGTGTTTGTAAGTTTGGCAACGTTAACCCAGCGTATGAGAGCGTTAGAAAGAGAAATATAAATTTTTTTAGGTTTTCGAGTCAGTTATGGACAAAATAATCAACAAAATAATATTATAATATCATAATGGGTCAAATAATTCCGTTCTCGGGAGGAAGATTGTGGCTCTGAAGCATTGTCAATCTCCTCGTGTTCATGTTCTTATTCTTATTATATACGCTAGTCTAACTTCCTAATCAACTACAAAATCTGGCATTTCAACCAAATTTGAAAATGGTATGGTCCTTATTGATAAAAGTTCCTTAGGATTACTACAATAGTTTAGGCTAGCACTCTTATGAATTACTGGCATTACAATTATAAGCTTATTGTACTAAGCAACTATTAACACTTAGTCCACGAAACAGAACCCGTGCTATTAATTAAAACGGGATTAACGAAAATGTATAAAACAGCACAAAACATCTTTTTTCAACGCTCAATACATATCAGATTGAGTAAAACATTTGAAATATAAACTTAATAGATCAAGTTGCATTAGTTCTTGTATTCTTAAGATACAGTTGTAATTGGTCAAAACAGTTTGTATGTTTATAAAACTTTAGTTGAGGATGAATAAACTTTTATGATAAGTATCTTTTTTGCAAAAATCCGCTGAAACCCTATCGCATTGTTTGGATAATCTTTAGAGCACAGCCTACGGAACGAATACTTAAGCAGTTTGGAAAATATATCTTGTTATAGTCGGCGGACACAAGTTTATTACAGCGGAAAGCAGTAAAACGTGAAACTCTTGAAATTAGTGTAGCAAATTGTAGTACAAACGTCGAATAATAAAGTATTTTATGCTTGTTTGAAATGCCAGACTGTACAGTTTGCTATAAATGACAGAGATATACAATATTATCTGGTTACAAAATTATAGTTAGAAACCTCAAATTGGAATGTCTTATGTTAGGTCAGTTTTGAAAAAATAATAAATGTATTATCAAGTTATGTATAGTCGGTGGACTAATCGCCTGCAGCTAAAGGTCTAAAAAATTTGAATTAGAGCATAGATTTGCTTTATTTACCCCAATAAGTTCTTATAAATTTGCAGTTCGTACCGTAACCCCTTGCAAGCGATTAGTCCGCCGACCATAGGTACCTTTAAATGATCATTAAAACAATGTCTTTTTCATAAACGAAAGTTTCTCTGAGAAATATTTTGTGTGGTTTTTTCTTTCCCGAAATCGTTGTTCATAACAAGCGATTCATTAGTTGTTTCTTAAAATTCTTCTCCAAATAGTCACTTTTATGTTTTATTTGACAAGAATAATAATATTAACAATAACAATATTTCTAGTAAGACTGAAATTCTGATCTAAAAACTATCCCATACACATGTTCGTATTAATTCAATCGCGGCGCGAACATGGGTGTTGTAATCCGCTCAGAAATGAATGGCAATATTTCCAGTTTCAACAAAAACAAAAAAAACAAATCACAACAAAATATGGATTTAGTGTTAATGTCTAATACCAAATTTGTCTAGCAGTAGGAACTATTTTATTCTGAATGTATTAGAATAAGCGAAAGTTTATTGAAAGTTTGGGTATTTTGCAAAGTAGCACTCTAAAAATACAGTTTGAATATTTAGAAATGAAAGTTTTCGAATAAAACTGGGAAATTTGTTGACGATATTTATGATTTTAAATAGTAAGACAGATAATAAGTTATTTTAGTAAATACATAAAATATGATATGCAAAGAAGTCAGTTGGAGTTCAAAAGAATGTATAGAAAAGGAGAAAATTGTTTTGCTAAAGTTATGTTATAACAAAAGTAATGTTAATATATTAAATTTATTGCAGGAGCTGTTTCGTTTCATCCCTTGGCTCTATACGAAATAGCTCCGATCTCCGAGTAAGAAATTCCTTAATTCTACTAGTTCGATACAAGCTGTTTTTCAATTGTGCTACCTAATTAACTTAAACATTGATTTTTCTCAAAACACTCGAGCGTTCAAAAAGCACTGAAGCTGGGCGAAACATGTTCAAGGAAGTTTTTTGACTACAAAATGATTTTGTAAACGTATTTCAAAGTTAGTTTCAACATTATGGTAAATTACAAATGAAGAGAGTGAGTAATTTAGAGATTAGGTGAAATGACGAGTGTGCTATTAAAATAGACATTTGTGACATTCGTATATGTTATTATGAATCACAAAATACACTACAAATATACAATTTTAAGAAGAACAAAAATGCAAAGGGACAGAGCAAATTCAGTCGGCCACATCTTGATGCACGAAACCTGGCTTATTTTGTTAACTAACGTTTTGTTCAATATATATCAATCGAAAGAGCTTGTCGAAAACTATGCGACTGAGTTTTTTCGAATACAATTTCGTTCATTTGTTCTCATAAACGAACAACTTTAATATTTTAAAAGTGATACAGTCCTTTATTTCGTTTGCCAGCTTTGGCGAGCCGTGACATATAGTTTACATATAAGGAAGTGAATGTAATAGAAAAGTAAAAGTCCACTCTTAATAATGTAACACCACCTCTCTCCAATATATTGCTCTGGAAACCGAACTCTTGATATACACTATAGAATAGAAGATGAAGTATGGGTTACGGTAGGAAAGCGGGATTATTAATGAACTCGCATACCGGCTACAAATTCAAACCTTCTGAGCTGGACTTGGGCCAGTCAATGATCGAGTGGACTAGCACAGATGGACTATGTTTGCAAACTTTCTGCAAAAAGAAGTAATCTTCTGATCGTATCGTTGTTCAGTATCATGTATAGCAGCATGATATAATAAAAACTAAGTATTATGAGACAGAGGACCATATGCTAACCAGGTGCTTAACATGTTTCCTATTTATCAAAATAACTTTTAATGATATTGCTTCACATAATGTTAATAACAGAAACATTTGGGGTGTGCTTTGAATGTGCATTGTTTTTTGAGCTGAATGGTTTGCTGGCTGATAAGGCAATATGAGAATTCTAGTTTAATATTTAACTAACATTACTATAATCTTTTAATACATACTCTTTCTAATATATTATGTGTATTACGAGCTAAGTTTCCTTGGTTAGAAGCGGTGTTATACAAAAAAGAATGTACTTTATGGCTGAAACAACGGCTCAAGTTTCTCCAGAACACTACGATCAAGAAAGTGAACTTGAAACATATGTGATACAAATGATCAAGCGTTCGAACAATAAATATTCTATTCTATTCTTTTGAACGTAAGGCTCGCAATCCACCAAAATGTGTTTCATCGTGTAATACCGCTTCTCGCGAGAATATTGCGCTGGAAACCTATCTCTGGATACAGGCTATGATACAAAATATATTCCATACATAGTCGACGGATGAATCGTTTGCAGAGGTATACTGTAGAATTTAGAAGGAGCGCGGAAATCGAAAGAAATATACAAGCAACCGATATAATTGTGCGCTCGCCTTGTAATAAATAGACCTTTAAACTACATGAGATACAATGCAAAATGTTCTTTGGACGGGATGGTATAGATAAATTTGTGGGAAAGAATTCTAACTATTTGCGCGTTTCTGCAAATGTTATGGTTCTAGTAAGTAGCTAGCTATTATGATAATGATGTACTATATCTTCCTATATTCTATGAAAAAAGGTTATTATTAAACAATTATCCTTTGCAACATTGGTTTAACATTTTCCATTAAAATCACACGCCCACCACAGCTTAAACTCCTTAATTCAGTAATTTCATGGGTGTAAGGAATATTAATAAAAATCTCATTTTTCACGAAACTGGAAGCCGTTAAACAGCTTTTATAAATAATACTAACAATAGGTGTATTGAATGGTAGGGAATGCACTTAACTTTTCTGGTAGTGCTTTAAATTTTAACAATCACTGGATGAAACCGTAATCTGGATGAATGAGAAAAATAATCTTTATTATCCAAGTTTGTTTGGAAAAAGTTGAAACTATAAATTACTAATGAGAGAGTGTAACAACTTTCGAAATCGGATGTTCCTATTTGTGGAATGGCAAACTCCCTCGGAATCCACCCTGACTCCCTTCTCAGAAAGGTTCAGTGGGATTCTGTGATCTATTGTATTCTTGTTATCCAACCCTTTATAAGGGGAGGATTTTAGTGATAAATGATTCACTCCTATTCCCTGTGCTATATTCAATACTCATATTCAAGTTGTGTTAGGAATATTAGATCTTTGATTGAAATTGTGTCTTTTGAAAGGTAATCAGAAAAAGATGAATCGTTCTTAGGAGCCTTCTTACTAATTACTTTATGAAGCAGCAGTACGACCAAGATACAACAGCTTGAATAATACTAATCAAGCAGAAAAGCTTGTAAATATCAACAAAATTATAATATAAAATGCTTTTAAATAAATTGTTTTGGTCGAGAAATCGGCAATTCGAGACAGTGGTGTTAAATGAATAAGTAAAGAAACAAGAATCAAACCATATGTGAAAAACAGTCAGCTAACAGTAAATACAAAAGAAATGGAGTCAAAATAGATTTTGATCGTGGGTGTTGTAAAGGAATGAAACTAATTGGAGCAAAGCGTAGGAGTCTAAACTTTTTTTCAAAAAACATTATATGGTCAGGCCTGGTAGGGCGAGGTGCATCGCCGAGCTGGGAAAAGGCCTGCCCGTTTCTCAAATTTTCGGCCACGGTCCCGTCCTAGTCTAATTCACACTTTTTAGCGGATATTTCCAAAAAAGTTAGTTTTCATTTTTTGCATTAACAATAAAGAGTGCAACAATCTTTGCCTATTTATGTTTATGAATACTATTATCAAAATATTAACCAAAATCAGTCGAATTTTTCATAAAAATTGTCCCTGCGCTGGACGACTTTTTGAATTTTTCTCTGAATTTGGGACACTCGCCGGGCCGGCTTTTTTCTTAAATTTTCGGCCTCGGCCCGGGCCGATTTCCCAAAAAGTCGGCTCGGCCCGTGATATTCCCAGCCCTGTTGTTATATGATCACGAATGCTTGCAAGTTAGAAAACATTAGAAAACATGAAAAACTAAATATGAACCTAATGTCACAAAAATACAAAATCAGTTCATTTTGAAATTAGTTTTTCAGATTTTGCGGGTCTAGGGATTGAAGTAGAGCTTATTTGAACCGAGTTCAGGAAGCAAAGACAAGCAAAACACCTCGCAATAAGCGTTCAAAAACGTTTATCTTATTTTGAAAAGAGAGAGGAAAGAAATTCAGATTCGAGCGGATAAATATCGGCAAATTGAAAAACATAAAATTTTCTATGCATTTTGCAGTAACCACAAGTAACAATACGAAAGTTGAATAGATTGGACTTCCAGAAAAGAACCGTTTTGAACTATTTTGAAGGCAAAATAAATGTGTTTAGTTCAAAATAGTTATGTTTTGTAAGTTCTGCTTTTTGGAAGTTCTTAATAGATTTAAAAATGTAAAGTTCATTCTCAAACCCGACCGGAGCGGAGTTAAAAAGTTTTTTTGTTTATTTTTTTTACGAAACACGAGATTACAGATGCTTGGAGCGAAGAAGTGAGACGAGGGAGCCGTAGAAAGCTTTCCATAGTCTAGATAAGGGCGGGACCCTTATCTAGACTATGGAAAGCAGTATATTACTCTATATATAAATATTAGTTCTTCTACTCTTTTATATAATAAACAATTCTAAACTACTGAATCTGGCAGTTCTGTGGTCAGTGCGAGCTAGGGCGCGCTTCCTTCCCTAAGCCACGCCCCTTTTAGATTAACCACCTTTCACATGTTAAATAATTCATTACCGAGTTCTCAAAGTATTAAAGTGGAAAATATTCTGCGCGGAAATAGAAGAATTGCTCAGTTTCGCATGCGATTTTTTTTCGGCCTGAGTTGAGGTCAGAAATTTTGATTTGACTCTGATTCTTAGGAAGTTTGTGAGAGTGACAAATGAATAGGAAAACAGAGTTGAGATCTTTAAACTATAGTCGAGGGATGAATTGTTTTCAGGGGTGTGCGGCAGAATTTAGAAGGAGCGCGGAAATCCAATTGAAATGTACAAGGAACCGATATAATTGTGCGCTCGCATTATAATAAATAGACCTTTAGCTGCAAGCGATTCGTCCGCCGACTATATATAGTTGTAAAGTAAAGGAACTTTTAGAGTGAATGAAAACAAAACATTATTCAGCTGTAAGTGGCGTTCTAGTATCTCGGAAGGTGCTATGGTATGGTATTTCTTGCAAAATGCTTTTGAGAACTGATGCTTATAGTTGGTTTTAGTGAAATATAATTCTCTTGAACTTCAGGAAAACATTAAAATACCTACATCTATCTTTATTACACCAAAGTTTTTACCAAAAATGGGCCAGTTCTAGATCACTTGTATTTGATTTAAAATTATAACTTCTCATTATTCTTTAGTCTGCAAAAACAAAATCAGAAAATATAGGTGTTTATATGTTATGTTTGCTAGCCTAAAATATAATTTGCTAGACATTGGTTTATGCATTAGTGAATGGAAATGCATATAGAAAATATGCAGATAGAACGGGAAAATATTGCAGATGTTAAAGGAAATATAGAAGAATACAACATTAATATAGTCTGTAACAAAAGTAGGTTTTCGGCGAAGTATACTGGAGAGAAACGGTGTTAAAAAAATGTATTTTTGAAGAAAAGGCTCCCAATCCACCTATTTTTCATTTATTTTATAAGAGTAATGATGGCGCCAAGAGTAATAATGGAGTGTAACAAATTCAACGCTCGTCTGTGCCCCTTTTGCGAGCACCGCGCCAGCATCTGGCGCCTACTCTCCGTTCAATATTGTACTTTGCAAGAACGCGCGTGCAATTTTCCTGCAGGTGCGGTGTTAAAAATCCTAAAAATACGCAAGTGAAACTCCATTATTACTCTCGGCGATGACTATATAACACTGCATCTCTTAAGAATACTACGCTAGAAACCTAACTCTTGATACAGATGATACAACGAAAACGTAGCAATGTTCCTTGTCTAGACCAACGGAACCTTTTAAGCTATAGACTAGGAATCTGTTAGAATTTGGAACTTCTCCTCAACCTTCGGTGTTGGCAGCATTACATATGAACATTGTTTTTAGAGAAGGGACATCCATTATTTAGGCTAGAAGCTAGAAACTGAGTAGTTGGCCACACATTTTCATTTTCTTTTCAAGTTACGACAATTAAAAGTTAAAACCATTTGAAGTTGATATCTTCAAGTTGTTCAAAGTGTTCTTCTAACACTTAAATACGGAATGTCCCCACATTTCTAAGATATAGTTCATCTCAAGACCTAGGTTTCCAGCGCGGTATCACGAGCGGGGCGCAGTGAAATAAAAAATGAATGTAAAAACGGCCGGCATATGCGTTTTCTCCAAAATTACATTTATTTTTATAACACACCGCCCATCTTGTGATACCGCGCTCTAGGTCTTGAGATGAACTATAATTCAATTAGAGATGTTTACGGTTTCCTCAGAAGACCTTCAGTAATGGCATCTTCATGATGGAAACTATGAAAATAAGTGAATCTTTGAAAAGTAAAACAAACGTTTTGCTAAGGCTGGATTGAACATCATACTCAACCTGACACCTTGCCTGGCCGGGCCATAACCTAGGTTAGGCCAGGCCCTATTTGCAATTCTGTGCTAAGATTCTTAAAGAACTAATGGGGAATTCAATTCCAGTTGGAAGGTGCAATAAGGAACTGAGATGTACATCCTGGACTACTATTTTTATTTTCGATTTGGTTGCATTCCAAACACCAGGAACAAGCCTGTCATTAGCACGGATGTTCAATAATGAGTCATCGAAAGCAGCGAACTCATCAAGGTAATCCATTTTTAGACACCGTTAGTTAAATTATAGACTTTATGAAGATCTATGTCACCGGCGCAGTATCCTGGAGACATGCAGTATTAGATTAACATGAATATACTTTTGGAGAAAACGCACCACGTCGACCAATTTTCCTTTTTTTATTACTAATTTAAGAATAATGAAGTCAAAAAAGTTGTTTTTCTGGGAAGCCAGCCCAATTCCAGTCATAAATGAAAAGTACGTAGTATTATTTAATGAGAATAACCTGGGGTACTGTAATCAACACGTTCTAAAAAAATCTGATCCTTTCGAGAACAAATACTAGATATACGTGTGCTATCAAAGGATAAAATACAAATTCCGAAACACGTAGACTGCAAATTCTTGGCCTTAAATCCAATTTCTTTCGCCCACAAAATGATTTTCTCTTAAAAAGTCTGGCCTTGGCGCCTCGGTTTTACGAGTTTAATTGAATTTCTTTAATGAAGATGCAAATGGCGGGAAATACATACCTTGTTCCTTCCCAAAAACCCGGCTCAAAAAGAAGATTCGAAGGTTTAACGATGAGTTTTTGTTTGTTATTTGAGCTGGATTGAAGTTGAGACTATAGCCTATAGTCTCTATAGGTGGTTGAAATAAAAGACTTGTATAGTCTGTAACAAGAAAAAGGCTGCAAGGTGCGGTGTTATAAAGGCTTTCAGAAATTGCTCAATATTCGTCGAAA
>JAQGAV010002715.1:0-14605 GCA_034691345.1 Phasmarhabditis papillosa
TGTGCAGAACACTAAAATTCGAACGTTTAGTCTATTATTGTGATACGAGTGATACAGCAAATAAAATAGTTTTTTTTAATATTAGTTCATTCTACTGAAGTTCAGGCGCCTAACCTTGCTTAAGCCTTGGCCGCCGACTACATGTGCATTTGAGAAATGAACTGTTCCCAGCACGCAAAATTAGCAAAATAAGCATACTAAACCCACCAAAGTCCCTGTCGCCTTATATTGCTCAACTTTGAAAAACAGGATTCAAAATGTTTTTGCGTCACCCTCGGTGGATTTTCTTCGATTGCGCGATATAAAAACATACTGTTCACTTCTACATCTATTTGCCCTTTCTGTTGTACACGACAGTGATCTGGTACAGCTATGGCCATGGATATAGTCAGTAATAGACAGAATAGAGCAATCATCATAGGATTGATATGAATGTATTTCTACATTATACAGCCCTGTTATATACACGATATGAACACGAACCATTCATATTAATGCGTTCATTTATTTTATTGTTTAAACTGCATAATCGAAAATCGATTAAAATATATCAAAAACAAATTCTAACAGAAACTTTTTGCAAATGTGATATAAATTATAAAAGTTATATTTTTGTAATGATAAAGTGTTGACTCTTGCACACTCTATTTTTCTTAAGAGGGTAGAAGAAAATATACTTTGAATTCAGGAAGAAATAATTATGCTAAAATACAATGTGCCAATAGTCGACGGATGAATCGTTTGCAGAGGTGTACTGTAGAATTTAGAAGAAGAGCGGAAATCGAAAGAAAATTACAAGCAACCGATATAATTATGTGTTCGCCTTATAATGAATAGACCTTTAAACTACATGAGATTTGTCCGTAGACTATAACGTTATTGCTTTTTAGATATAATAGAATAAGAATGCATTGGTAGAGATTGGTTCGGTAGAGTTGATAGCTTGTGAAAGCCAAGAACCTTATTTCCAAACGTAAAGAACATTCAGTATGTAGACAGCTTCATCAATCCTGGTAGATCCGTGAGATTTCAAGAAGACGATACTCGTGAAATCACTAGGAGTATTCAAGCCGTAAGGAGTACTAGGAGTAAGCTTCAATAAACAAAGTGCCTTTCTTACCAACAACAACATTCCAATGAAGTATAGAAAGAAGGTTTTCAACCTATCAATTACACCCGCTATGTTGTACGCCTTAGAAAGCTGGTCTCTCAAAGACTGTCAGAGACGAAACTACAAACTGTTCAAAGAAAAATGGAACGAGCTCTTCTGAATGTAACTCTACTCGATCGCATCCCCAATGAAGTCATCAGAAAGCGAACCAATATTAAGGATATCCTACCTGAAGCAAAGAAACGGAAGTTATTATGGGCAGGATCTCACGCACGAGCAGAAGATGATCCAAGGGAAAAGCTGTAACAGAATAGTATTCCAGAAACAACACAAGGAGACTGGGAAGGCTGGAACTTCAAAGGGCGGACGATCTCACCAAACCAACAAAAGTAATACAGGCAAACGGATTGTCCTGGATAACTCTGGCAAGGACGGACCAACTGAAATGACAGATAATAATCACTCAGCGGACCTAAGATCTCACAACCTGTGATCAAATCGATTCTGAATAAATATTATAATATTATATAAGAATGCATTTATGGAGAGCTCAGCAGTCAGACAATCTGGCTTAATATAATGCACACAGTTATCGGTAACAGATATTACTGTCAAGATTTATTAGGAAATTATCTGGAGGTTATATCTATTGTGCAACCTCCAATGACCAATTCACTACTTCATCATCCGGATCTGCAATCATATAGTTAGTATAGTCCATAGCAAAAAAGACTGCAGTGAGCGGTGTTGTTTAAGTTTTCCAAAATCGCTCGTTCTATGGCAAAATTAAACTTTAATTATTTGGTTCGATGCGCAATTTTTTGTTTGTTGCCAGAAAAATATTATTGTACTAGTTTTACTTTGTATTATGTCCAGAAAAAGACAAATACGCAATTACGGAATCCTATATATATACCACTCCGCTTTGAAGTCTTTTGTTTTTTATAGACTATAGAAGGGCAAGCATTGCAGCAGAACTCGTATTTGCAGCAGAGCCATTTACCACAATTTGTACCAAGTTTCAAAAATGATAGTGTCTTCGTTCATTTTAGTGTTAACAAATAGTCAAAATAATTCTGTAGAAGTGCGATATTGGATGAATTTGAACCAAGTTTTGATTCTAATATAGTCGGATTCAAAACGAATAATGGAGTGTAGAAAATAATTTTCAAGCCAAAACTGCTTGTACGCAATTGCGCTCGGCTTTTAAATAGTTTTCTACACTCCGTTATTCGTTTTGAATCCGACTATACTTGTGATTACAATTGTTTTGCTGCAAATTTAATAAAACGTACCTAAGTAATCTTTTTGTATTTCCTTGTATTCATCAATATCTTCTGTTACTGACCAACATTGTATTTCTCTTACAACAAACTCTGGTCTTCCAATATGAATAACCACTTTATTATTTTTTCGCGATATTTGATCAGCTTCGCATTTGATTCCAATCCACATTCGATTTTTGTTTTCAACGGGCGACAAATAGTAAACAGTATGCGGAGACTCTTTGTTATTGTAGTATTTGACAGTCTGCAAGAAATTAGATATCTATAGTCGGCGGACAAACGATATGCAAGTTAAATCTATAGTCGATTTTTGTTTTCAACGTTCTCAATTTAAAACTAACAAAATAGTTATATTCAGTAAGATACTTTAATTGATTCCGAAAAAGTTAGATGTGATGTTGTACAATTTCGCGTTTTTGCGCGCCATATCTCGCGCAAAAAAAACCGCGCTTCACTAAAGTTTGCAGTTTGTACCAGAGCTGCCCGGAAGTAAACATTTTACTTACGGAAGTAAATTTTCGGAATTTTAACGGAAGACGGAATTACGTAAGTGGAAAACTACTTCCGTCTTCTTACGGAAGTGGGTCACTTACGGAACACTTCCGTAAGTCGACTTACGTAAGTGACACTTCCGTGTAGCTCTGGTTTGTACCGTATGTAAGTGCATAAGCCTTGGCCGCCCACTATATATATGTAAAACGAAGGTGTATTATAGCCCATAACCAAAAAGACTACAGTTAGCGGTGTAGTTTAAGGTTTCCCAAATCGCTCGTTCTGTGGCAAAATTAAACTTTCATAATATGGTTCGAGGTGCAATTTTTTGTTTGTTGTCAGAAAAATATTATTGTACCAGTTTTATTTTGTATCATATCCAGAAAAAGACAAATACGCAATTGCGGAAGCCTATGTATACCACCGCGCTCTAAAGGCTTTTCTTTGTTATAAACTATACTATGTACGTTAGCGAAATTTCTAAAAACTTAAGGGTCAGCCCAGAGTTGAAAAATTGGAAAACAGGTCAGCTCAGCCATGGTAAGCGACATACTGAAAAAGTTAAATCCAAAAGTGTATAAAGGCATAGTTTTTTGCAGAGATAGGTTTCTAGCACGGTATAGTCGAATACAAAATTTGAAAGTCCATTTTGCAACACTTTCTCCTTCAAAAGGTTCTCAACAAAATACTCAGTCGGTCTCATATAATAAAGAAAAACCCGAATTGGAAACATGTCCCTAAAACCAGATATATAGCTATAGCCATATTCAAAAGCAATAAGGCCGTGTATGCTGCGTATTTCGTAATTTTTAACACTGCGCGGCTGGAATTTTACTCGCGCGGTATCAGCAGATTGCAAACTTGCTTTCGCTCAGCCTTACTCAGACAAAATATTGCAACACTCCTGCTTGTTAACACGGCCTCATTACTTTTGAATCTGACTATATTTTTTGTCTACTTGTTGAAATCGGATTAAAAAACCTACCATAATCATAGTTCTATCTGCTTCTTGGATTGTGTTTGTGCAAGTAAAGTTAGAGACAGAATTAAACGAGTAATCAATCAAGTCGTCCTTTTTCGAATAATCTCCTATAATAAACCAGCCGTGAAAAGCAGCATAAATAGCTTTTTCGTAGTAATTTTATCAAATTTTTCAAAACTGATTCGAACCCGAAATGTTCAATAAAAGAAACATTTGAACATTGTAGTCTGTATAAACAAGAGCTAGGAAGCTGCGTTGCAAACCTATCTCTTGACACAGAATATATAATATAATTCTATAGTCGGATTCAAAGCGAATAACGGAGTGTAGAAAATTATTTACAAGCCAAACGCTATTGCGTACAAGCAGTTTTGGCTTGAAAATTATTTTTTACAATTCGTTATTCGTTTTCAATCCGACTATAACTTGACTCAAGTTCCACTCACTATATTTTACAGTGCAACCCTTCTTGTCCTTCGCCGGTTTAGCATTAGCAACTGACAGTATGATTCCATAAAGTACCAACTGACTAACAAGATACATCTTCTACTGAATAGAATTCATCAGACTTTGCAGGCCGGGCCCGGCCGGGCCGAGGTCAAGCATTTCTTAACCGTCCGGGCCCATCACGGCTAGTAATTTGAGACCGCGGACATGCGAACTTTTGCGTACTCTATTCCACTAGACCAAACTACTTTCGCAGGACTATTTGTAGTGTAATTATTCTTATATTTACATTATAACACTTTTTTTCGGAATATTGATTGTTAAAAAAGAAGCTTTACATAGGAGCAAAACGCGCAAAAACCGTAAAACCAATAAGAGAAGTGCTTGTGCAAACTATACACATATGACGAGGCCAAGCTGTACTAATTTAGAAGAAGCAAATATTAAGGCGATTAAGAACATATTGAATGAATTATGCAAAATATTAAGATAAAAATTATTAGACATTAGGCAAAAGCTATTAATTACTATTAGGTAACTTCTACTTACAGTAATTATAAAATAGTTAGCATAACTAATAAATGACATCCTAGGTTCTAATTAAAATGCCATTTATAGCGTGTGTAACTATATAAAGTATATTAC
Organism: Phasmarhabditis papillosa; assembly: GCA_034691345.1. Lineage (NCBI taxonomy): Eukaryota > Metazoa > Nematoda > Chromadorea > Rhabditida > Rhabditidae > Pellioditis > Pellioditis papillosa. Next base: position 4,964 of record JAQGAV010002715.1, read on the forward strand.
TATAGTCGAATTCAAAAGTATTAAAGCCGTGTTAATGAAAGTAGAATGCAAGCAGGCGCAGTATTAAAAATAACGAAACGCAGATTATAAAGCGGTATTACTTTTGAGGCTGACTATAGTTTCCATGCTATATATTCAGGCTTACATCTTATAAGATTAAAATAAAAGTTGATAATGAGATTCTGTTTCATTAAAAGATCCGTAAAATATCAATTCAATAAAAAATACTAAATATATAGTCTACGGACGAATCGCTCCTTCTAAATTCTACAGTACACCCCTGCAAATGATTCATCCGTCGATTATATATATTTTTAGAACCGATCTGGCAATAAATCATCCACCTATTTACGACCTCTGGCCTTTTCCTCTGAATAAAAAAAAGATCCATCTAAAGGCCAATTGCAGCAGCGTGTGTTTTACACGTTTATGTCCATACTAATATCATGTGTTCATACAAAGAATGCGCTGACTGTTTGCTTAAATATTAGTGAATTAGCGAATCATTATCGATAGAATCAACAAACCAGATATAAGAGTAAATATAACAGCTTCCGTTTACCAATAAAATATCACAAAATTGCCCATGCGTTGTATAGGGTTGGTCGTTTTGACCCGTTTTACCCCAACCCAATTTCGGGTTGAAACTGGTTGGTGCAAAAACGGGTTTTCGGGTTTCTGGTTGAGCGCAAACTCGAATTTCGACATGGGGCTCGTTTTTTCGGGTCGAGCTGTGTACCTTTAATGCGTTGTATTTGTTTGATACAAAAACCAATTGTGTGAAGAATTGAAAAGTTCAAACTAGGTTTAAATCTGCTCTCTACAGAGCACCGGCACAGAGTTTTATTCAAAAATACTTTTACTCTTTTGTTTTCTTTCCAATTTATGGCTGTAACAGTCATTTATTTCAGGCAATTGAAGACTAAACGCAATAAGCGGGTTTCTCGCAAGTTTTGATAAGGGGTAATGGGTTACTCATGGTTTGCCAGGACCAGAAAACAAAATGAAAGACAGTGCTCTATAGTCTAGGGACAAATGTCATGCAGTTTAAAGGTATAAGACGAGCGCACAATTATATCGGTTGTTTGTACATTTTCTTTCGATTTCCGCGCTCCTTCTAAATTCTACAGTACAACTCTGCAAACGATCCCTCCGTCGACTATATCAGAGTCTTAGTGTTACTTATTAAACAGAACGAGTGAATTAAATTCTTCGAAAAAACTAGCGTGCATAGTATTAGGCAAGCTCTTATGAATGATCTACATAAAACAAAACCTGGATTAACCAAATAGGGCCGGTTTCGTTCATCAAATTTGGTATAACTGAACTTTCTTTGCCCCGTTACCTGAGGACCCGGCGAGCTAAGGACTATTAGTGAGCTACCGGTCACCAGAAGCATAAAGTCTGATTCGAGAGTAATAATGGAGTGTTATAAAAAGAATCTCATTCAAAATGGCTCTGAAAGTATTCGAATACCGAAAATATACGCAAAATTTCCTTAAAATACGCTAGTAACACTCCATTATTCATCTTGAATCGGACTATATTAGTCTATTAAATTATAGCATTATCATAGACAACATATATTATAGCAATGGATTATATATACAGCCAAAATGAGGTTACACCAAGCAGATGATAGGGAATATTTTGGTAAACATTCATCCTAACGAGCATATGCTTCGACGGCCGCCAAGCTGGTCATAATCTCCGGAAACGGAAACACTCCAGCAGAGGTAGTTATCCAGCCCGGCCTGATATTTTTGAGCCCAGACCGGGCGGAGCCGAAAAGTCGAAAACTAGGCTGGGCCGGGCCGGCCGGATAACAACCCCTGAACTCCAGCTAGCATGATAGTTATCTAATAGCGTATTATTCATATATTGCGATATCAACAAAATAATCTTAAAGATCATATGTTTTGGCGTTACAGCATTCTTTTCTTATGGTCAGACCCGAAGCCAACCTCCTATTCCAAATGAAACGCCCCAAAAGGGCCGGGCCAGGTCCGAAAATTTGAAAAAGGTGCCGACCCCGGCACGCCTTTTCCGAGCCCTGAGCGAAAGAATAGAATAATTTTTATAAGGTTTAGTTTGAGAAAAAAATGTTACATCCGAAATATACGATATGTGTTATAAAAATAGGCTACGTTTTGCTCAGAAGGGACAGTCCTATATATTTTAATGTGAAATGAGGCGCCGAAAATAACCGAGGTGGTCTAGAATTATTACGAGCGTACTAATAACCTAGACGTATAAATATGGAAATTAATATACCTTCTCGTAAACAGATCCAACCAAAGCGAGACCGTACACAGAGCTTTATTATAGTCCATACCAAACAAAAGACCTTAGAGTGCGATGGTATACATAGGCTTCCGCAATTGTGTATCTGTATTTTTTTGGACATGATCCAAAATATAATTGGTACAATAATATTTTTGACAACAAACCAAAAATTGCGCATCGAACCATATAATGGAAGTTTAATTTTGCCAAAGAACGAGCGATTTTTGAAACCTTCAACAACAGCGCTCGATGCAGTCTTTTGTTGTTATGGACTATATGCCGGAATGTGTGGTTAAACAACAAATAAACCCTATATCAACAATAAAAAGGTTAGCCTGTTAAGCATGACTAACACGTTATACAAGAATACAAGAAGGCACAAAGAGTGCAAATTTCTGCAAACGAGGTGTGCCATAAAAATGCTTGTCAAACACTGAAAGCAAATGAAACTATGCACTAATGGTATCAGTTTCGAAATAGCTTTTATAATAGAAACAGTTAACTTCTAATGCCTAGCTAAGAATGTAGCAATTTGGAAGGGTAATCTTAGATAATCTTAAAAATAGTATTTTAAATTACCATAATTCCCAGATTTATAAAAGATTGTATAACATAAAACAATTTATTAACCAATAACCTAAACAAGTTAATACGGAAATATTGCCTAACTACAATCAAATGTTACTAACAATTAAATAATATGACATGGTCCATTTTCTGAACCGGGTAATTTAATTTTAATTTTAAAAAGACTACTGGATCGATTCTCGTGGTTTCTTTTTAAAATCTTCTTTCTTAGGTCCTTTGGATGCTTCCATTTCTTGAGACCTTCGTGAGGCTTCAGGACCTCTGGTTGGCTTGGCGATAAGTTTGCACCGACGAGGGGTGAGGGTTTCCGAAAATAAGGAAGTTTCTGGAATTAGTAAGTTAGTAATTTATTAGAAAGACTTATGTGAAATATAATGCTTACAAAATTGAAAAATAGCAGCATTGAAAGTTATGCTTAAAATTTTATTTGAACACAGTATTTCAGTTATATATTTCTATATTTAGTAAAGAGTGTACATAATTATGTTATAGTTATAGTAATATAGTTCTGTTACTGATATATTTCCAACAACTAACCTCTTTTACAATCCTTTTCTTCATAGGTGGCGGTCCATACTTTATAGGTATTCTTGAACGACACCATTTCCTTTGTAAAGACTGTGCTACTGGGCCAACTTTCTTCTCATGAGCATAGCTGAAAATATTCAAATTAATAAAGTTAATAAGAATATTTAAACAAAATTGTACTTCTCTAATCACGAATATCACAGAATAATAATAGATTTCTTGGTCGCATTCATTCCGGAATCTTCCGAGCAAAGACTCATCCTCAAGCAGGCAACTAGAGCACGAAACAAAGGATAAGTTAGTAAGAAGGAGAACTATGTACACTGTCAAATATAAAGGTTACCGAATTTTCATATCATTGACTGTCGATACGGTACACGATGAATAAGAGGAACAGGCACTATCTTCAAACAATTGTTTTGAAAAAGATTTTTAATTCGTTTTCTAGTATACCTTTCCACCAGGTCTTGCAGTTCCTGGTCGGCTAATAGTTCCTCGTTGACTTCCAGTGCGGATAACTTGCATAGAAGACTGATTATCTATAAATAAAATATTTAACATTTATTAGAGCTAACAAAGGAAATTACGGTGGAACAGTTAAGCTGTTTTTTCAACTTTCAGATAACACCAGTAAATGGGAATGGTTCTTAGAAATCCCTGTCTAGTAGAGCTGGTGTGTCGAAAAAATTACAGAGAGCGTGTTAAAAATTGAACGACTCATTTTTTTAACATTATTCCTTTTATAGTGTTTAGTTTTAGAAAAGACTATAAGAGTCCAACTCATCAAATCATATTATACAGCTACGGTATAGAAACAGTAAACTGGGTGCACCCGAATACTGAATGTTAGAAAGGAGCCATCTCTGCTCGGCCGATGCACTGCCTCGAAGAAGTCTATTATTATTATTATGATGCGAGTGATACAGGAAAACAAATACTTTTAAACTTGAGTGCTATTCACATATATTTCTCATTGAATCTCTTGAACCTACCTCATCTAAGTTTCTGTTCTTCTCTTTACGCTTCTCCTTCTTCTCTGATGGCAGTTTGAAAAGAACTTTCATCTTGAACTGAAAAATAGAATAATAAGATATGAATCCATATAAAACAGTTACAATTTGAAATAATAAAGATACTACCACTGGTTAAACAATATGAAACAGTAAATTCATATATATATTCTTAAATACATTTTGAATGGAGGACGCATATATATAGTTAAATGTTAATATGCAGCATTAGCGTCACGTCAAGTAACTGTGAATCACAGCACATACGTATGAACTATTATTTACTTATTTCAATTGTTTATTTTAATATGTTTATTTATTTACTTTATTTACATTTTTCAGATATCCTCTAAGTTCCAATATGTCTCCACTGAATGCTGCAGTCATCCTCTTGTGCCTAAACTTCGGCTATGCTTTTGGTAAGTTCACTGATTTGGCTAAAAAACGATAAAAGTAGTCTAAATATATTGTTATTATTTTAAATATTCTAATACATAACAATTTGTTGAATTGTTCAACACCAACTAGATTCCTTCCAAAACAAACAATTCCCTTTTTCTAGAGCTTAACGAAGTCTTTTCGGAAAGTGAAGCTTTCCTTGATAGACAATTGAACGCAACAATGAATGGTTACATTGTTGAAGGTAAGTGAATTTTGTTAGATAGTAATACAACAATATCTAATATAGTCGTGGACTAATCTCTTGATAAGGGTTACGGTACGAACTGCAAATTATTTAGAGCTTCTTAGAGTAATTAGAGCCAATATAAGCTCCAGTTTCAATTTATTAGACCTTTAGCTGCAAGCGATTAGTCCGCCAACATATCAAAATAACTCAATTTGTTAAATCTCTTTTTTCCAGAGGACTATCTGAACATCAATACAGTCGATTATCAATTGGTCAATGGCTCTATCGGATATGTTGGCGAAGAAATGATTGTTCATGGTCGCAAGAAATTTGAGTCAAAGAGTCATCTGCAAGAAGAAATGGTGTTCGAATCAAGGGAGACGCTAGCACTTAGGTGTACCAGAATAGAGGTAAGACTGACGTTTAAAAAATATATAAGTATAGTTTGAAAAATCACAAAGTAAAAAGTGATTTGAAAATGAAAATTTTCGCATAACCTTCGGTTCACACGGCAAACTGCTTGTGCACAATGTTTCAGATAAGGTAAAATTGAAAATAATAACGAAAGAATATGAAAAACCAACCTGCGCATTTGTCCGTTGTTAGGCTGATTTGTCCATACTTTGGGTAGGCAACAACGCACCCATCGAAAAACGTATATTGAGGTTATATGCACCTTCTTTAATGAAAAATATACAATAAATCACATAAATAATATTAAAATATCATTTTATTTATTCTTGTTAAATAATTATTTATCACACCCGCGCAGCGATCGACGATCGCGCTTCCTGTAAACCTTTGGGAACGCTCTATACTTGTCACTCTGAGGCATCCGATCTTAAAGGAGCGAATCCTGGCTATAGTTAAATTATTTAGCAAAACTCGTAGCACATAATTATATAAACTAGCTAACATATATGTTTTAGTTTCTTCGTGTTTATGGTTCAAATGCACAAGGTCAACCCATCTACAGTGCTTTCTCAAAGTGCACACATTACTTCGGAATCGACGTCAACTTGATGATTTTAATCGGAATTGCCATATTATTTATTGTACTTATTCTGCTTACTTATGATATAATATTTAAATGTTTCTGTCCTTGTCTTAAAGAGACAGAGTCTAATATTATTGTTTAATTGATTACTTCACCTTTGTATTAATAATAATAATTTATTCAATACTCAAGATATCTATCTGATTGTTGTTTATCTAATATTAAATATTTTGTTTCCTAATAAAACTTATATTGTAATAACGTTTCTGTTACTTAATAATAATAAAATATGTAAACATCCAACATGGTCCGATTTATAGTAATAGCTCTTTCCACAACATTTTGAAACAGTCATTTTCGGTCAGTTACGAAAAAGGCCTATTACTTTTACAAAGAAAACCTGACGAGCAACAACCTGCACATCTTACCACTTTTGTACCCTTTTGTATGAAAGTTTGCGCATTCTTTTAGGAATCTTGAATTTTAGTGAAAGGTTACTGTGTTTTTTGGCACATATTCGGCAACATAAAGCACACTCGCTGGTTTTGGCACTTCGTCTAAAGGATGTGTTCAACATATTGTGTTTTAACAATTTGAGCGGAATGTCAATACTATATTATTGTTGTAAAATATACTGTTAACCTAGTATATTCATTTAGTTTATCGTAATTTTAAGCAATGCTACATAATTGTCTGTAATATATATTCTACATACTAGCATTTAGAACATGAGACGCTAGCAAAGTAGGCTCCTTCACTCAACATACCGTGACCTTTTTATCAAATTATCTTTCAATATAACTGTGTTTTTGCTTTTAATATGCTTGTTTAGTTTTTTGCCTATATTTTCCTTAAAAATATTAGTAAGTTGCTATGAAGAAAAGACTAGTTGTTAAAATAATTATTTTATTTTTCAAAATATATTTTCTAGTGCAATGAATACAATAACACCAGAGAAGAAGAAATGTTTACAAGATAAAATTCGACAAATGAACGAAGAAGGAAAAACGGTAATACATGTATTAAAAACTTATAATAGTATTTATCTCATTCATGTGATTTATTTTCTGTAATCGCTCATATCACACAATAACTGTAGATTTCCTCGGCGCAGAATTTTCGGCCATTCGTTCCGGAATCTTCTGAACAAAAGGCTCTTTTCTAACTTTCAGTCTTCGGGTGCACGAAACATGGGATAAGTAAGCTGCTGGTTTCCCAAGCCTTCTGCAGCTATGGGGAGTCAGTCGAACCCACAGCCTCTAATCCTCGATGCTTTATGCCTTAGCGATTACTAAACAATTATGGAGATCGAAATATAAGGTTTGAGCCAACTTAGTAAGGCAAAATAGTAAATGTTTTCCCTTCATGGAAAGCACAATCTGCTTTTGCAGTTGTGATAAACGTTATGATGACACTTGATTTCGCATTAAACTAATTATTCTAGGTTTGCATACTTGGGTGAATGTCATCATTGTCGTTAGGGTGTTAGTTGGATGACGAAACCAATAGCAGAAATGATTCGTAACGGCTAGATCACATGGATGGGAGTAGCTCAGTTTGTAGAGATGAAACGCCTAAAGATTAATTTTATTGGAGAAATAGTAGCAGAACATATACAACTAACGCTTGGAATCTAATAAAATGGAAACCTTTTGTAGGAAAGGGCCGGCCCACTCCGTTGCCACAATGTTCCGGCCCTGGTAGCGACGACTTTTCAAATAGGCGGCTTTGCACCTGAACCTTCCGCTAAATTCCTTTTTAAATCAACTGAATAAACGCAGGTTCCCTTCTCCAGTATTCATTTAATTTTTTGTTAGATTCACCTGCACTGTTCCTAGAAACACTGAATGAGCAATGAAGGACAAAAGATAAAGAGATAACAACACCTGAAAGTATACACTTGCCACAATATAATAGCTGTGGTGTTTGAAAAATCACGCCTACGCCAAAATTAAGGACACTATCCTTGCATACCTTGTAATTTCCGTGGTGTAGAGCCGAACACATGAACCTAGCAAAGTAGATTGAGGTGGACACAACTGTAGATATACAAAGAAACACAATACACCATAACGTTATCTTTAGTGGCAAGTACTCTTGGTATATGACAGCGCTGGGACATTCTCGGGAAGGATATGACTCCATTCTAAACTAATTTTATGAAACAAGTACAAGAAACAAACCAAAGAAGATTGTTTTGTACTCTGGTTGTTAGCATCAATTCATTATATAATAACAGTTACGCTTCCCTGAAGAAACATTTGCTTTCAAATTCTCCACTCTAAGTTTGAACAGAGAAACACTGTAAGATTTTCGATAAGGTTGCTGGCTAAATAAGGTTTGTTATACTTGAATCGCTAATAACCTCTGCACATTTAAGTACTCTGTGAAACTTGATATAGTGATTTTATAAGCTAAAGCTTGACTTCAGAAAAAAGATCATGAAAACGAATATCAGAAATAGATGCAAGAAGTAGGTTTTAAGTAATTTAAAAATCAAGACTATCTTCAAAAAAAATACATCAGCCACGAATCACGACGAAAAATTTAATTTCAAACTCTTTATTCTACTTTTGACTAGTGCACTAGGCTAATGCATCCGCAAATCTTTTCGCAGTAGCCAAATAATAAAATATCCTCTTGCGGCTTTTAATACAATTAAATGCATGATTGCGCAAACACACTAAATACAAAACCAATGTTCTTGTGACAACCCAATTGGATTCGCGGGAAATTTATTGTGCGGAACAGATTCAACAAAAAGAAGACGATGCATGAAATTGGTTTATATGTGAAAAAATATTATCTCAAATTTCTCGTGCTAAAATCAGAAATCAGTCAAAGCAAATGTTTCTAACATTAGTGAATTCTACGTAGATGACTACAATATGTCGTCAAGACAATCAAAAATGAGGTCTTTGCTTCAACCGAATAAAAAGTTTAAAAAATACTATGTTTATTTCAAATTTTTTGGTTGGCGCGGTGGCGTGGGGGGCATGGTGGTGGCCCAGTGGTTAGAAGCTTCGCCTCATAAGCTAGATGTTAATGGTTCGAATCTTCCCGAAGAAAGAATTCTTGCAAAATTGTTCTGATTCGCCGCCTCTACTCCCTGGGTGCTGTGCTATGAAGTCCCACTTTCTTTGGTTCCCTCGTCCCACTTCTTCGCTCCAAGTATCTGTGATCTCGTGTTTCGTAAAATGAATGAACACAATTTTAAACTTCATGTGTTTGCTGCTAAAGAAACAATTGTTTTTGCTAGTAATAATTATAAAGTTAGAATTGTTTGTGTATGACAGTAGCATATAGCCTGACAATGCGCCGATCTAGCGTATTTCAGCTGTTATTCGTTTTAATCAAATATCATATTTATAGAACTTTGTTAATATTATATTAGTTTTAATGCTAAACGGCCAAGATTAAAAGTTCTGGTAGCAAACTATAACTATTAGATCTGATAGTGGCAAAATATCTAAAGAGGGAGTTCTCAATTTTCGGAACGCGGATGCGGAATGCGAAAATGATGAGGAATATTCGGCGAAATAGACCTATTGGGTGAGCTTTTAGGGCCCAGTAAATCTATTCCTCGAACTTAAGGCCACCGGTGG
>JAQGAV010002716.1:0-14594 GCA_034691345.1 Phasmarhabditis papillosa
ATATATATATATATATATATATATATATATATATATATATATATATATGAATAATGAACACTTTTTCGTCTAGGATAATGGGCTAACAAACAGTTCCACTTATTATCTTTCAAGTTTATATTATATCGTTTCTGAGTTGACTGATGGATTTACAATAAAATTATATAAATTAGGATTCCTACTATTTTAGCATTATTTCGGTGTTGGATTCACGTTTGTATTGTTATGTTGATGGACTCATTGTCCTAATCCATCTATTTTTTTCCAAATGCTCCGCATCGAATTTCATTTTAATTAAACACAGGACACAACGTCCATCGGGACTCTGTTAATGGGGGCATTGAGGAATATAAAAAGCTAAAAGACTGATGCAAAAAGTCCTTTAAACTGCCGTTACCAATCCTTTAACATACATTCTGTTACTTTCCTATTAAACCATACACTTTTCTCACCTATATTCTAATTTTGTACCCCCCACTGTTTTGGATTGATTTTTTCCCGGTTTTCCCACTCGGCGTCTCCGTTATTTAATTGTAAAAATTGTAATGTCTCTGCCTTCATGTGTTTTGTATAGTTTTTTGTCTTTCTGAGTCAGTCTTCACTTCTTATTTGAAAAACATTACAAATATATAGACCTCCTGCAATGCTTAGTATGTGTCACACTTTATAAATATACTTCTCTTAGACCTAGGACTAAGAGTATACAACCCTACAATCATCCTTAGATTTCCTGAAACATTTAGCTTTCGGGCACCACATCTGGCGTATGTTCCGCGTCCCATTGTTACCATTACAGTATTGTTGTTTCGGGAACTGGAGTTGTGCAGCTTGTCGAATTCCAGTATGCAATTTACTAACCTAGCTTAATATGGCTTAATAACATATTTCAAATGCAAAATGTTACTGGCATAGTTTTCTTACACTTCCTTTGTTTTTCAGTATTTTCAAATTTGTAGAATTTTCAAGTATTCATATAAGGAAATAAATATATAATAGATGCTCAAACCTACTATGATATATTTATCCTTCTAGTTTTTGAATAAATGACCGCTTTCCCTATATTGTTGTTAAGAAGTTAGTGTAACTGTATTTTTACGGGTCTGGCAAGGTGTTGTTATCGTAGTTAACTTCCGTTTATTTATTTACTTATCTCCGCTATTTACCACTCATTCCATCAGTAAACAGTAAATTGCGTTACTTTTAATTCCATTTGTACTTTCTAATAAACCTTTATGCTTGTCTAAATATTATCAATTATCTTCTTGTTGCTTTTGTTCACGTATTTGATCACAGCCTCAAACGAAAGAGCTGGTTGGACCTTATTATTCAGTGCAGGCTTTATTAGCCAGCTCGCACCTGCAAATCATATTCTTCTTTTAAATAGCCTCCAGTTAGAAAGCAACTAATCGCCCAGTCAGATTATTATTAGTCAACCACTCAAAAAAAAATTTGTAAATCAGATTTGGATACATATCATTTTTAAGACTCATGCCTGGGTAGTGGAAAAGATATTTTTATGTTTCATAATTGTTATTATGGTAAAATGCAAAATGTTAATATGGTAGTCGGTAAAGTATCATTTACGTTTGTGTTAAACGATATTTAGGACAGTTGCCATTTATTATATTTCTTTTTACTTATATCTTTTCTTTGTCTTTCGTTTCACTTTCTAACACCGTCATTCACCTTAGTTCCTTCTGTTGATTAATGTTCGTGGAATACAATGACTGTGTATTTTGTCTAGTTGGCCGTCACGGCTTCTCATATATTCCTATTTAGCGAGTCCAATACAGGATTGTTTGATGATTAAGGACAAAAGTATCTTGCATACTTACAATCTTAGTTTATTATTTATTAGACATTTTATAGTCTGTTATGTTTTTATTTTATGTTGGTTTGATTACTTGATCGGTCAGATGTGTTCACAACAACATCTTCATGTTGGCATATCGAGAATCACTCTCGTCGGAAGCCGCGTAACAGTCTCACGACCATCATATAAGTTGTTAAATATTAATCTATATTGACTATCTAACTTATGTTAATAAGAAATCTGTATTGATAACATTCTAGTGTACTACTGAAACGTATTGACCACTATTTTTTACTTTTTTCTGTTAGTAGATACAGAAATCATCGAGTATTGTCAAAACGCGACAACAGTTTATAGTATTGTATGTAATTAACAATAACAATTATGAAATACAGCAGGTCGCAAAAAGGCCAGTATTACACCAGATAATCTCTAAATTTGGTTATTTTTTAGTTTATAATATTATCCTAGTCTGTTTCTAAGGGGAAATTTAGTTGTTTAAAAGCCTGTTGTGGCTAGTATTTATCGCTTTGGTTAGTCTCAGTTCATCATTTCCTTTTCTTTTTGTCAATTTGACCTTGAGGTTTTCTATCCAAATGATTCCGCCTTCACAGTCAAACACCAACAAATAGCATCGATTTGCCATTACAGGATGGCCTTTACTAGATTTTAATCACGCACACCGATATCTTAGCTAGAGGAACTTGTTATCGGGGTTTTACCAATTCGGTAATGAACTAGCACAATTGTTTTGTGCACAAAAAACAACAAAATTAGCATTTTTGCGATATGTACAGCTTGTTGTATCTCAGAAAGTCGTAAGGAATGAAATATCCAGTTTTCCTAGCTTTTAGCTTATATTTTTTAGAATATTCGCAAAAATCTTACTTCATTAGATGGAGCTATATGTATGCAGCACTCGTAGAAATTTCAACTTTACAAAATATTAATTTTGAAGCGAGTTATAGTCAAAAACGTAGTTTTCTTTTGTAAACGCGGCGGAAGCGAATCACTGTTTAACCCGTTGATATACTGGTAAATTGATCAGTTCCAATTTCCTGGACTATCATTATTTTTTTATAATTAAAAACCATTCATGCTATTCCAATTAGTGTTACATGTTCTATTAATTAAATTAAACTTGAAAAACCGGACAACATGTTTCTTATGATATTCAAGTTGATATTACTTTCAATCAATCGACTTAGTATTCAGTTGAAGTGTTCCATAATACTTTATCCAGTTTTAATATTAAATTACTTTCTTATTTCATTTACAATTCATTAATTTATACATTTTTATTTTATTGTGAAATACCTTGGGGAATATGATATTTTTCTTTTGCTATATCCATTTGCTTCAATTCCGTTTTGTCAATTATGAAATGGCCTTTTAACTCTAAACGTTTTTTAAGACATCGCTTGGATGGCAAGTAAAATGAATTAATGAATACCTGATTGCTAAAGCGGAATAAGGGAAAAAACTGAGTTCGCATTTCCCCATAATGCACCTGGAGCAGAAAAATGTAGAAAAATCACAGTACTCAGATATATTCATTGGTGATTAAAATTATGTTTGCAATCTTCATAGATGTTATATAATTATAAAAATTTAGCGCGTAAAACAACCTTGGAACACGGAGCATTTGTCGCGGCGCTTATAGCTAAATCGGAGTGTTCGATTTGGCACATTTTAAATTTTTGCAACATGCCATTGCCGAATCGTCGCATGATAAGTTTTGACTTAGATATCCTCAGTATATTTAAGAATTTTTCTGTTTATGATGCAAATATTTTCAATCTCCTTTTTTGTTATAACCTATAATCCACGGCTACTTTTTTGAAACGGTAAACTGGGGGATGGGTACTGCATTGTACCCCAAACTGCGTACATTTGAAAAAAGGAATCTTGAAGATTTTTGTTCATATTCTATTTTTCTAACATCTTTCGTATAAAATCGTAGTATGCCTCATCGTACAACTGTTTTAAGCAAAACTGTATACTGTAATATCATTCTTTCAACGTTGTTTTCACTAATGCTGTGCCATCGTAAAGTTATTTTGTTAATTTAGATATATTCTCTTCGTCCCGTGCTGCTGAGCACCCTAACATCAAGGACGACGGAACATCATTGCCATTGTGAGATCAAAAACAGCACCAAACTCAAAATTATAGGCAAATTGAATGTAAGTTTTTGTATAGCAACGGCTGAGCGGAAATACTGATTGATTCTAAGTAACGCAAAGGTTTCCGGAGAGTATATGCTTAGAATTTCTTTCCGCGTTTAATGGGATTGAATAATGATTGTCCTTGCTTCACAATTAGTAATAATTGTCAATTACCAAAGGCCCTCTTTGCAATCTCTGACAGTTTCTTGGCCCATGCAGAGACGATATCCCCGTAGTAAATTTATCCGCTCGTGTTTTCAGTAATCAAAAACATTGGTTTTAATTTATGAAATATGCACACGGTATAATAAAATTAAGGCAGAATCAATGTTTTTGGGTATTGAAAATCCGAGACGATAATTTTACTCCCGGGATATTCGTTTCTGAATATGGGGCCTGGTATTGTTGAAACAAAAATATTACCTATGTCTAGCCTTCTTGGTATAGTTGGTAATGTGGCTGTTTCAGGCCAATTTGTGATGAACTGTGAGACGAAACATGCAATTCATTGTACTGTTCTGTTATTTTGGATAGCTGGGTTTGCTTACTTCTGTGGTGTTTTCGATAGCAGTGAAACGAAACCTTCAAGTGCAATCGAAAGGTAAATATGATCCGAATATATATGAATGTGCTTCATCGACTAGTTTTTAACTTTTGTTTTGATACGATTCTCATATTGTGCAGTACGGTGAGAAATTGTTTTTCTCACACTTTCTTATATGGCAACACGGTTAATAATGTAATTTTAAGTTATGGCTATATTTGGTCTACGTTCTTGTATGTGCTTCGGTTTACTGCTTTACTCGTTCTTCCACAATGCCTGTGTAATCTACTCGGGCTAGTTTTATTCAATGCATTTCGCGAAAAGGTAGTTTTATAGCCAAATTCTGTACATTTCGGTTATTTTAGGTATCTCTAAAGCAGGCTCCACTTCTCTCACCCTTTGTTTGTTTTCGTGTTGTGACTAAGGGCGATTTTCCATTGCTTGTCAAGGTTTGTTTTTCGCAAAGATCTGCTAATATATCTAGGATTTTTGCATAAATTAAGATAATGAATTATTAGGAAGCTGGTCGCTATCGGCAACCGATTTTTTGGTTCTTTCACTTATGCATTTTTTGCGTCGGTGCATAATCTGGGGATCTGAATTATATTTTTAGCCTACTTGCCCGATTATATAAACCTATTAATTACAGCAGAACATCGAGACCAATATGAAAACGTGTTTCGATGCTGGAATTGAAAACTTTATTTTCGAGGTATTTTTGAATACGTCTAAATAATTGGCATAATTATTTATAGGTAGTAACTGATAAAGCAATAAATCTTTCGATGAAGCCAAGGTTGCGAGAGGTTGTTGTACCAAATAGCTACAGGTTTGGTTTAGGATATCATCGACCTATTGTGTATGATTTTAGAACAAAAACGGGCGCAAAATTCAAAGCTCGAGCTCTGCAATATTGCCTAGAAGATGACGTGAACATCCTACAAGATAATGATTGGATTGTACATTTGGATGAAGAGACATTATTGACAACGAATGCGGTAATTTTTCAATAACTATAATCAATTAAAATTATTTTCAGGTCTGCGGTATTTTGAACTTCTGTGAAGATGGGAAACATCAGTTTGGTCAGGGTGTGATTACATACGCAAACGGAGAAATAGTCAACTGGTTGACCACTCTGTCTGACTCGTTCAGGTTTGAAATTTCAGTTCACTCAATGATGTTTTGATTATCTAGAGTAGCTGACGATATGGGTAAGCTTCGTTTGCAATTCAAGTTGTTTCACAAGCCACTTTTTGGATGGAAGGGTTCCTTTGTTGTCACACAGGTTTGACAGACTGTACAAAGTTAGTTAACGTCGGGCAATTCAGGTAGAAGCAGAACGTCGGGTTTCGTATGATCACGGTATGGAAGGGTCGATTGCAGAAGATTGTTTTTTCTCTATGATAGCAATGTCACAAGGGTTTTCCTTTGATTTCATTGAAGGTTTGATCGCTAAATTTATTAGTTTAGTTTGGATTTATTTTAGGAGAAATGCACGAAAAAAGTCCGTTCACCATGTGGGACTTTCTTCAGCAAAGAAAGCGCTGGCTACAAGGGATTCTACTTACAGTTCACTCACCGAGAATTGCTATAGCACACAAGGCTCTGCTAACGCTGTCCCTGTATGCTTGGGCCACCATGCCGTTTACGTCTCTACAGGTTCATTCTTACTTAACTAACGTGTAACCAACGCCTTTTCAGCTATTCCTCTGTCCACTCTTTCCATTACCAAGGTGTCTCCCATTCGACTTTGCGCTGGCGTTTGTAGGCGCCGTAAATCTATACATGTATGTTTTTGGGGTAATCAAATCCTTTTCACATAAATATAGGTGAGCAATTTTTGGGCACTTCTTCATATCTGTGGATTATTTAGGAACAGTTTCTGGCGACTGGCATTGTATCTCTCCGGTGCACTGTTGACCATCCCATTCAACATCGTCATTGAAAACGCAGCAGTTCTGGTTGGACTTGTTGGCCGGAAGGATCAGTTCTACATTGTCAACAAGGATATAATGACCGTGTAGCAATGCGAAGTGCGCAGTATCTTTTGCTTAGATTGTGAATTTAATTCTGTGAATCTTGAAACTCTTCTTTCTCTCTCTGTCTAACTCAGTGTCAAGTTAGTGTCTCTTTTTGCATCAATAATTTTCATAATTGCTTATTCCAACGGGTCCGTATTCCGTGTGTTCTCCTTTATGTGTACCTGTACTGTCCGAAATTAGTCGTATTCATTCTCATGTAGTTCGAAATTTAGAATTTTAAGATAACTTTCGAATAAATATTACTAACAACTAGTGGAGTAGCTGACTGTTTATGGTGTAATTTCTTCTGAGACTAGAGTTTCTCTGGAAATAAACGAAGAAATATGCCATTTTTGGTCAAATTTGATGTTTTTTCCTCTCTACCCCTTACTTGCCCTTCATTTGAGCTCTCTTGCCTTTTGTTATACATCTTTTTGTGATATATCAGCGCCATCACATTTGTAATAATTGGTAGCTCTTGCAAATACTGGCTGTGTATTTTCGTATTCGCATAATTGATTATATTCTATATTGTTTAATATTTCCGTTCTGCTCTATGCGTGAAGAGACTATGTTCTCAAATTTATATTGATCTTGCCAACCAACACTTGCAAGAAATTGCAATTATTGATTGTATTTTGGTAGTTGACGTTTTATCCCCTTTCTGTGATACTTGCCATTAGGTATTAGGATGTTCTGTTTGAATATACATGTTTTGCATGTTATATAAAAATTTCAGCATATCCAAAGTTGTTTTTCTTCTGACTACAGAAAATGAGTTAGTATGAATGTTCTGTATTGCCAGAGGCCGTATGCATGGAAAAGGAAAACGTTTTCCTCGAGAAAATTATTTTTTCAAATCTACGAAGCGAGAGGGTCTATCCTTATGCATTTTGTTTTGCTATTTTTAATCGTAACGTAAATACTGTTTCTAATTAATATTTAAAGTTAAAAAGAGAAATAATCATAATTAAGAAATTAAGCAAGTAATGAGAAAAATTATGAAATTTAAAAAAAAGTTTTATGTTTTTATATATATACTCGCTGTGTAACATGCTAGACTATTGTTTGGGCTGTACATTGGCCTCATCTCCCACCAAATAAGTTCTTGGAACCCCGAAATTGGAGTAAAAATTGAAGAAATTTCAATAGAAGTGATATTTTATCTGGAAAACGTTTTTCTTTTATGATATTCTAATAGGACAGTTAATACACCATTGTACTGAATGGAATTCGAGTACGTCTTCATATTAATATTGAATTAAACGTTTCACTGATAGGAAAAGTAATCTGCTGATAAGAGCACAAATGGATCAGTTATTCAAGGCATTTCCGTTTATAGTCATTTCCAATTCAGCAATTGAATATAATTTTTGATGTTTCTATAAAGGAAGCTTTCAATCGCAACGAATGTTTATATATAGTTAACATTTCTATAAAGGAAGCTTACAATCACAATGAATGTTTATATTTATTAAAAATAGTTTGTAAGAGAGCTTCGTGCATGTGGCGAGTGGATTAGTGATCGTCCCTCTTGATTGGGTGGCGAATATGACGGGCAATAACCGATGGGCGGTGGACACCGAGAGCCCTCTTGATTTTGTGATTATATCCCCACTGAAATTAATTATTGTTTGGAACTGTGTAAGTGAATTTATCTTCTTCTAACAATATATACAGATTTTGACATAACTAACCGGCAAAATACCAGTACTATGAACGGAAGTTCGCGATGTGAAATTTATTTAAACCATATACATTCAGTTGTTGAACAATTCGGGATCTATCGCTTATGGTCAGTTAGGTGCAGTCAGTTAAGCACTTCCAAGGTAACGAAGGGTTCATTTCCAATCGCGATTTTACATGTATCACTTAATTGCATGACTCTATCCTACTCACCTCTTCGATGACAGTAATATCATCAGTTTTTTGGATGCAGCACCAATTAATGCAAGTGACCGAGATCAAAAAAAGAACTGAGAAGAAAATGCACCTGAATACTTGAAATACGGCAGTAGAATATTGAAGTTCGATAAACAGTTTCGTTGATTTGAGAAGTAAGTTAAAGAAATACGCCTTTTAAAGAAACAACATCATTCCTTAAAATATGAATATCATAATTCGTACCAGACGGCCAATGCTCCGAAGTAATCAGCTGCGTTCAACGTTTGCTTCAAATCAATGGCCATTTCTGAAACTGAGCTTGCAGTGGGAGAAAAACTATATCGAACTAAACTGAGACGAAACCACTGCCTAGGCACACAGCTAACTGAATACGCACCACAATCATAAACCCCTAACTGATAAGACAAATCAATACTAAAATACTTTAATGAGAGAATCATTAAACTGTTAACAAGCGATAAATAGTTGCAGTTCAAGTCAAATTTGTGAATTAAGGAAATGAAATGAAAATTGTAGGAAAAACGAGCAAACCCTTAAAACAAAAGAAAAAAACAAATCTAACAAAAGAGCGATACTTAGAGAAATTTTAAGGTGTCAACCGACGTGGATCGCGTGGGAACAGGGAAGCCAGGCGAATATTGTGGAGTCCAAGGAAAAGCATAGTGACTCGTTCAAGGCCTTAAAATAGCATTAAATCAGCTAAAAACAAAATAAAACGTACCAATTCCACCGCCGGCGTGTGGGGGACAGCCGTACTTGAAAGCATCAATGTACGATTGAATTTTCGGTAGCTCAACATTGTGATGCATAGCACGCTTGATCAGATAGTCAGCATCATGAATACGTTGGGCTCCAGACAAAATTTCCTCACCTATAATGATACTAAGTGAACGTTAAAGAAAATGCTTCGTACCTCGCATGAACATATCGTAACTATTGGAATAACGGCTGTCAGTGGGATCAGGCATGGTGTAGAATGGTCTCACAGCCAGTGGAAACTTGTCAAGAATGAAGAAATCGGTGTTGTACTTTTCCTGAACATAATAGTGTTTATTAAAAAGGAGATTCACCAACCTTAACCAGTTTTCCAAGTTTCTTTTCGACAGGAGTGCTAAAATCATCCTCGTCACCCATCTCCTCTCCATTTTCTCTAAGAAGTGCTACCGCATCAGGATATTTCAGAATTAGGGCAGGCTCGCAGAATTGGAAAGGTTCTGATGGATACTGGTTATTGACAGCAGCGATTTCATCAGCAAATTCATTCTAAATCAGGAGTGAGCAAGTCATACACAATGCACTACTACCTGTATCCCTTTGAAAATATTGATCAGGACAGCACCTATTGTTTCCAGTACCTATAAAAGACATACATTTAATGTACCAAATTTATAATAACCTCATGATAGTGGAAGTTAAATGCCATCTCCAAATCAAGGCCAACGAACTCCGTCATATGACGATGCGTATTAGAATCTTCTGCGCGGAACACGCCTCCAATGGTGAATACCTGATAATCTGAATTGAAGCAGCCGTTTGCCATCACATCATACCTTATCAAAATCACCAGCAATAGCCATCTGCTTGTACAACTGAGGTGATTGCGCGAGGTAAGCAGAGCCCTTGAAATATGTGACCTCAAATACATTGGCTCCACCTTCTGATGCCGCAGATATAATTTTTGGAGTGTGGATCTCAGTGAAACCGCGTTCTGTTAGGATCGAGCGGAAAAGACGGCACACGCCCGATTGTATCGCAAATATCCCTTGAGCAGTAGTGGTACGTAAATCAAGAACTCTGCAAAACAACGTCTATGGACTATCAAACATTAACTAACTACCTACCTATTGTCTAGTCTTGTATCTAGATTAACTGCCGCAAGAGTACTGTCGCCATCTACTCTTCTAGATGCATCCTCAATTTGCAGAGGCAGGCGAGGTTCAGCAGCAGAGACGACAAAAACCTAATGACTTAACTATTTAACACATGGAAGTTCACCTACTTGATGTGCTCTTATTTCTGCTGTCTTTTGTGTGCAGCCTTCAATTTTTGCTACAGCGACCTTGCCTTGAATATCGACGATGGACTCCTTAAAAAACGTAACAACGGATATACGCATGCAAACCTTTGATATTCCAGCAACAAATTTAAGCATTTGGGCACTTAGCTTTTCATCCACATTGAGAAAGACCTAAAGAGTTCTTATATACGAAAGAAAATCAAGTTGCTTGCCTGGGCAGTGTACACACGTTGACGCAATACGATGAAACATGTCTTTCCCTTGGAACGGATACTATGAACTCGACCACGGACCCAAATCTAAGATTGTTAATATACAATATAACGTGAAACTACAAAGAATATACCTCTTTTCCATCGAGCTCAGCTTTTAGAACATTCAAAGGAATAAACTCGATAGTTTTCTTCTCAGTTGATTGAACCATGCCGTACGAACCATATTTTCCCTCCGACACATCAATAGCGTCAGAATTGTTTTCCTTCGCCTCAACAGCAGCCGCAGCTGCTTTCTGAAAAAAAGAAATACAAAAGCAACATAATCCACAAACCTCGGCTTTTAGTTGCGCAATTTTTTCAGCTTTGGCGAGCTTGTTCAGCTCCTTCTTGGAAAGCTTCTTTTCGCCTTCAATGAGAGGCTCAGTAGAAGCAACAGCAGCGTCCGACATAAGAGACTGAAATGAAAATAACAATAAATAGTGACCTTTTATGACAGCCACGTAAAAGTAATAGTTGTGACCGATTGCAAAATATGACCACACACGAAAAGTGCGCCAATAACGTTATTGTTGTAACATAAACAGGTAGGAACTATTTTAGTGACGGCAACAAAACTCCAAACCAATTAGTCATAGGTGAAGTCATATATCCTACCAGGAGTTGGGGAAGCTTACATTATAATAGGAAATAATGATATTTGAAAGTTTACAACACATTGCAAAATCTGACTCGTTCACACAAAGTGCGCCATGCGAAAATGCGTTTGCGTTTACTATGTTGCAGTCAATATTTGTCCATTTATGCTTATGCGACACATGTGGTCTTTAAAATTTTAGTTATCATTTAATGTATTTATTGTTTGTTGAGCGAAATCAGTTTTCCTTTAATATTTCTTAACTGATTTTGAACTACTTATTCGTAATATAGAGCGTTCTTCTTGCCCCTCAATCTTGGAAGGATGTCGTCAAAGAAAAAAACACCCAGAACTTTAGGCAAAATTAAAGGCAAGGGAAAAGTTCTGGTTCCCAAATGGAAACTGTTCAGAGCGAAGGTGCGAGTTATATAATTGCAACTACTATGTATTTCTTATTTTAGGAGCCTTTGCTTTCTGTGTTTATGTGGGGGGTCAATCACTCAATTGACCAGCTTATGCACGTTCCTCCGCCAGGACTCTTGATGCCGGACGACTTTAAGGTATAATTTTCTAATTTATTTACCTCTTTTCCTTTTAGGCTTATGCAAAGGTCAAGATTGATAATCACTACTTCAACAAGGATATAATGCCCAGTCATTACAAGGTATTTTTTTCTCCTGTTTTATATTAGCGGTGCTAGGGTGGACAGCAAGAATTTTCTTGTAAATTCATTTTTAGTGTTAATTGTATCAATTACAGGTGAAGGAGTATTGTCCTAATGTGTTCCGTAATCTCAGAGAGAAGTTTTCAGTCGATCATAATGAATATCTCAGATCGCTAACAACGTTGGTTTGTGTTTTTTTGCAGTTTAAATGTTTTCGTTCAGGTACGAGCCTGAGCCAGATCAGCTAGATGGGTCGAAAACAGGCGGCACTCCTCGGTTTTTTGTTTCATACGATAAAAAGTTTGTTATTAAGGTATGATCCTTGTTCCCCGAGCCGTTTCAATTCGTATTTAGTCGATGGACTCTGACGCCGTTGCGGAACTTCACTCTGTTTTGCGTGATTATCATGAATACGTGGTTCAATGCCAAGGAATAACCTTGCTTCCTCAGTATCTCGGATTATATAGGTTATTATTTCTATATATTCATATCTAACAACAAGCTTCAAGGCTTACGATTGACGGAACTGAAACTTATCTCATTGTTATGCGAAACGTTTTCGGACGGAAATATAATGTCCACACCAAGTTCGATCTCAAGGTTGGTTATCAGAGTTATTATATTATTTGTCTTGCACCTACATATTCCACTTAGCCTACTGTTTTTTTTTTCGCTTTTAAGGGTTCCACTGTTTCGCGCTGTGCTTCGGATAAAGAGAAGACAAAAGATGTACCCACTCTGAAGGATAATGATTTCCTTGATCAGAATATTAAGTTAAATTTGCCAGAGGTATTTTTTTGGTTGCTGGTAATTTTATAGTGCCTTTCATAGGAAGCCAGACATCAGTTACTTCAAATGCTGGCTGCTGATACAGCTTTTCTTGCGAAACTTCATCTCATGGATTACTCGCTGCTTTTAGGTAGTAAAAAGACAAGAAAGGCATAATGTAAATATTAGGTATGCATGATTGTGAACGCGCTGTTGCGGAAGCTGCACTTCAGCCACCTGAAGCTGCCAGCGAGGAATCGGGTGACGAACTTGCCCCGACTCCTCCCGACTCGCCTATTCCTTCTACTGGAGCATTTCCACCTGTATCTGGTGGTCCGGATCTTGAAGACGAATTCTACGCAATAGCAAGTCATCCAGGTTTATTTTTTTTATTTTGTATGGCAAACATTTAATTTTCAGATAGTGAAAGGCAGCTCATTTATTTTATTGGCCTCGTTGACATTCTTACCTACTATGGCGTAAAGAAACGTACAGCAACAGCTGCGAAAACTGTAAAGTACGGCTCTGACGCAGAAAACATTAGTACAGTTAAACCAGATCAGGTACGTTGGCCATAGGTTCTCAATAATATAAATTTTACAGTACGCACGTCGTCTAGTGGAGTTTATCACGAAGGCAGTTACTCCATGACACATTCTGCTCTTAGTATTCCTTTTTTTTCCAATTTGCTGTACCCGAGATATTAGACACGAAATTTCTGACGACAAGTCATACTGCCAGTGAGTTTGTTCATTATTATTCCTGATCTTACTTTTGATTCAATTAGTATATTATTCCTATTGATATTAAGTTATTTATTTATTCCATACTTATTTTAATACCACTTCTATGGTGTTATGTTTGGCCAAGTAATATTCTTCGAGCTTGTTTGTCTTCTTAACAGTGGACGTGTTTATAGTACTCTCTTCAACCTGTTACCAATTGATCTTGTTTATCTTAATGTTATTCTGCCCCTTCGTATTTGTACATGAGTAGTTCTATCCAATGGTTCATCCAGTGTTTTCTTGAAATACATGCTTCATAATAAATAATGTACATGATTTGGTTTTGTTACCGAGTTTACGGGGAACTGGTGTTTAGCCATTGTCGGTTATTTATTTCCATGGAGTTTGATGATAAGTATAAAGTTGTAAAGATCGGACATGGAAGAGGCCGAAAAAGTTAAGGTTGTGGTTAGATGTCGTCCTATTTCTGGCCAGGAAGTCGAGCAGGGTCACGCTGTATCTGTTCAAACCGATGCTGATGAACATTGTATTGCGTTGGTTAATCCTTTGGACAAAAATGTGAGGATGGTTAGAAAAAAATGTTTGGTAAACGAATAAAAAAAACGATTACGTATGTTGAAATAGCAACAAGCCTAAAACCTATTTTTTACTTGGGATATCAACTGTGATTCTCGTATCAGTCTTATGGGTATATATGGGTATAGGTAAAAAATAGACCATAAACCCAACTTTCATATTAATTGAAAGTTAATTTTCGTATCAGCATGCCAACTTGATAGAGCTAACTGTCATCACATCACAATTGAATTTCTTTCACCGCAACAGTTTCAGCAGCCGCCTAGAACATTCTTCTTTGATGCGGTTTTTCCTCCTGAGTGTGATCAAATGCGAGTTTATAATGTGTCGGCTCGTCCAATTGTGGAAAATGTGTTAAAGGGCTATAACGGTAAGCTAACTATTTATGGTCTGCCCGGTGGCTGCTATGGTTGATATTGTAATGTAACTCATATAACCTTGTTTAACGATACATTGGTGTGGACATTATATTTCCGTCCGAAAACGTTTCGCATAACAATGAGATAAGTTTCAGTTCCGT
>JAQGAV010002717.1:0-14592 GCA_034691345.1 Phasmarhabditis papillosa
TCAAATATAGTGTGTAAAAACTATATTTGCCCAGTAAAAACCGGTTTAAGTCTAGTAAAATGTAAAATTATTGCTATAATTTCGAAATTCTCTGTAAAATATCACTAAATTATTCAAATATAGTGTGTAAAAACTATATTTGCCCAGTAAAAACCGGTTTAAGTCTAGTAAAATGTAAAATTATTGCTATGTGATGACCCACATTTCGTACATTCTGCGGTATAAGGATCGAGGTCTATACAGCATTGACACTCTATGTATAACATCCTAGGTTGACATACTGTTGAATGAATTTATCATTTTCGTCAACAATTACAGATTCCAAATTAAACAGCACAAATCGAAAATGTTCCTGATTCTCCAAGTCTTTTCTTTTTGTGTAATCGGTAATTGCAGGGTAACAACAATTGTGAAAAGTTTATTCACACGACGATTACATATATTACAAAAAGTGTTCTTGGTACAGTCATGTGGTACCTTGTCTTCGGTTGGGTAAACAGTATTGCACTGAATACAATACTTTACAGTCTGACACTTGGACTTTGCTAATTGTCTCCTCTTTGACGATTTTCCAAGTCTTGGTTTCAAGTGATCCATGAAGCACTACTCGGATAGAAAAATGGACACACCTCTAACCTGACCACATTTGAGACACGCAACTTTGCATTGATGACGGGTTAAGTGTACGTATTCTTCAAAGCATTCTTTGAAGACGAATTTATTTATAGTAGATCTAGTTGGTGTAAATATATTAAAGTTACCATTAAAGATTGCCATTGTAACAGTTCGCTCAGCATCCTTGTTGAGAATTAGGCCTTCGAAATGAATCGTAGCCTTCAAAACAAACAATAAAATAATACAAATATCAATCAAATACGATATTTATTAAACAATATATAATTTATATAATCAAATTGGTCAATAATAATATATGTAATAATAATATGAACCCAAGGGCTCAGAAACATCCAAGTGGGTAAAGTATCAATGGGGCGCGAGAGTACGAATAGCGCGCACACTTGTTGACATCATGCATGAGTCTGTATATACATTCTGGTGGCTCCCTAGTATACAAACGAAACCGATAAGAGTGAGCAAGTGAACAAGCAATGTCCAGGAAATCTGAAACAGTTTCTGGGCCGCTCTCCTGTTCAGTTTGGTTCACGGTAAAAGAATGTGCAACTTCCTTGAGTAGAGATGCCCTTCCTTTTCGTTTCAAATACTTTAAGCGATTGTTTATTGACGTTGTTTCTAGTCCATTACGCTTCATGTACTCATTATCAGCAATAATAGTTCCAAGTAGAATAAATATGTAAAGTTGATCATCTTTCTGAACTTTGGCATATAATTTGAGTTTCTTCTCAGCATCGAAGAAGTTGGAGTAGTTGTTGTTCAATGTCGAAGGTGAAGAGGACATGTTGGTGAACTAACATTTTGTTGAAACTGGGAGCTTTTATACACAGCTTTTTTCGAAAGTGTTGTCACGAAACTGTATATATTTCGAAAATGCACACTTACCTCGCCCTATTGCGAAAATGCGCGCTCAACCAGTTGTTATTTCGAAAGTCCTCTATTTTCAAAACTCTTTTATCTTCGAAAGTCATATTTTCGAAATTCACCTAGTAAAAACCGGTTTTAAGCCTAGTAAAATGTAAAATTATTGCTATAATTTTCAAATTCTCTGTAAAAAATCCCTAAATATTCAAGTATAGTCTGTAAAAACTATATTTGCCTAGTAAACACCGGTTTTAAGCCTTGTAAAATGTAAAATTATCGCTATAATTTCGAAATTCTCTGTAAAATATCACTTAATATTCAAGTATAGTCTGTAAACCTCGCACTATTGCGAAAATGCGCAATTACCCCGTTCTATTTCGAAAATGCGCGCTCAACCAGTTTTTATTTCGACAGTTAGTGACCAGCGGTCACGCCCCCTTTCTCGGCGCGCCTTACAATCTATATTGTGACACACGATTGTACAGTAATCGCCCCGACTTGAACATTAAATAAAAAATGAGTTCTGCCAAAGCACTTATAGATTGTTTACCGTTTTTATGTATTTCAACTAATACTCGACCTACCAATCGATATAAACAGGAAAACTAATTATTTTACAAGAATAACCATGGTTTTCAACCCCTCGATTCAAGAAAAGTGCTCAAACTTTAATATAAGGAATCATACATTTTTCGTTTTTTGGTATGTTGTTCAGCATTACGCAATCTATCTGTCACAAAAAATATACAAAAAGCTACGCTGCACTTTTGAAAACTACTCGTTTTACTAAAAAGATGTCGCGGCGCGAGCGTACGGTTCGTAACGATTCGAATCGTGCCTTCGTGCATGATTGCATTCAATCGATATATATATTTATATATTCAAATAATAAATTTATATAAGGTGACATAAATTAATTTTCATTGAAATGTTTTGAATTCCTCGTTTCTTTTGTCCTGCGGCGTTATGGCCCGAAGGCTAGACTCCGCCCCCTTTTGCCAAGCAGAAAATGACTGCAAAACATGGACACTATTATTTATTTATCTCAAAAACTTTTTCAATTCTCTTTTCTGTTATGTAATCAGTACTAGTAAGGCTACATAACAACATCACAAAATTTACGAAAAGCCAAAGTCTCAATTTTGGGTGCCGGTCCCTATCGAAAGTCCTCTATTTTCGAAACTTTTCTATTTTCGAAACTTTTTAAAATTTTATATTGCAATTATCAGAAACTTTTTTCTTATTAGTAATATTAATTACGAAATATGCATATTTTGTGATATTATGGACCTATAATGGACAAAGTGTCACACAAGGTAATTCAACCTTTTTTGGTCACTTTGTCGTTTTAACCTTCATAGATTTGAATTTTTACGTTGTAAGTGTCGGTGTTGATATATAGAAATTGTCAGAAAAGTGTACGTTTCAAATTGTCTATTTAATATACGTTTTGTCCTTTTAACCTTCATAAAGTAGTCCTACCAATGCTCAACGTAATGCCGAAAGGTAACGTAACGGTCAATTGACTGATATAAAACTGTTCTTTTTGTTTACATATTGTTTCTCCTTGTTTTGGCCTTTTGTAATCTGTTTAATTTCATATTCTTTTAATTTCATATAATGAAGTCTTTGTATTGGTCTGTTCGTCTTTTCATACAAACATATATTTTTTGTTCTAGAGGGACATGAAATATTAGTTATCTACATAACTTACTACAACGATATACTAAGCAATGTAAAAGCAGTGTGTATTCAAAAGTAGGATTGTGAGCAATTAGGTCTTTGGAACAAGCTGGCGCACACGGGATGAATCAGCTTCATCTGTTTGTTGAGTGTGCTTACTTTGATTTAGCTGATCTCATTTCATCTTCAGAATGTTCTTTCGAACTCCAAGATATTGCTATCATATTGTTCCTTTCTTATTGATTACATTATGTAGTTTCAATCTGCTTCCTCAAGGCTCCCCGATCATAGGTGCACTTGAGTCGACCTTGATGGCTGCTTCTGCCTCTTCTACGAGTTTCCCGGCCGATGCACCATATTTAGCGGAAATAGGGCAGATTCAAATGGGGATCCCGAATTCCCCTGTTGCGAGAACATCTCTTATCTGAGTGGTTCAGGTCATAGAAACCTTCTTTACGGTAAACCACGTATCGCAAGTTCCGAATCTAAGGTTCCCAAAACAATGTGTAAGACAGAGCAAGATAGAGAGGTGTATGTACAAGGCTAGAAAATTAGATAACGTAACATAATTCCCGACATAATATAACGTATCACGAGAACGTGTGACAAAAGTAGGCCAGCCGCCGTCAATTGTGTCCAATCCTACGCTACTGTAGAATCGAGGCGAGACCCAGCCGAGTGCAGTCCTTCATCCAACTGCTTGAAAAACGTGCGGAAAAGTTGCTACTTTGCAGCACAAACATTCATATTAATTAAAGTTCCAACAATTTACAATGAAGAAATCACTGATAAATAAGAAGAAACAAAAAAAACAATTTTGTGACATTGTGCTACTTTTACGCAAGTATTTCGCTCCTTTTCCAGCTGTTTCTACGCCAGCCTGCGTCTCGCAACGAAACCTATCGTAACCCAAATACGACCATTTGGCGTTGGCCTAATTGCTTTGGTGCGATCTTGTCAGTGTTGCGATGCGTTGCCGTGCGTTATGTGACATTTCGCTATTCTTCTCTTTGTATTATTTGTGTTTATTATGTTCGGGAATAAATCTTATATATATTAACT
Organism: Phasmarhabditis papillosa; assembly: GCA_034691345.1. NCBI lineage: Eukaryota > Metazoa > Nematoda > Chromadorea > Rhabditida > Rhabditidae > Pellioditis > Pellioditis papillosa. The sequence goes on from JAQGAV010002717.1 coordinate 4,243, forward strand.
TGCTTTCGTATATTCTTGGGCTTGTAGTGTTCTCACAAGAACCTCTTTCTTGAGTCGGGAAAAAATTAGGATTATATCTTCTTCGTTCTTTCGTTCCTTTGTTGTATGGTGCACACTCTATGCGGTTGCTATGGGTTCGCTGTTTCTCTCAATATGTGGCATACTGCGTTTGAGAAACCGTGATCCATGGTTTGGCTTCCGCAACGAGCTTCTTAAACAATCATCGGGTGCATTGGGCCAGGAATCAGACTATCTGTGAGGGCCAAATTGTAAGCGCAAAAGGCTGTGTTTTCGCCGAACATGGTGCACCGACCGTACAGAAACGGCTCGAAATCAGATTAGCCTAGAGTGGTTAGTTTAGTTTAAAAATTCCCCGCTCCTTGAATTTATTTTAGCTTTTTAACTTTTCAATGATTGACCATCTATGGATCGAGCAGGCAGCAGATGAATTTCGGGAGAAGATGAACGAAGCGAGGACGAATCTTTCTTCAAGTTGGTCGCCTGAGAATTTTTTGTTTTCGTTTTTCTCATCAGCACGGGCTATGGACAGCCGTTAGCAGCACACTAGGCTAGACGGGCTATGGACAGCCGTTAGCAGCACACTAGGCTAGACGGGCTATAAACAGACGAACTTTGGAAAGGGAAGGCTAACAATAAGCCTAGGAATTTGCACGCTCAGAAGTACTGAAAAGTTCCTGAGAATAAAAAGCCTAGGAAAGCTGAACATTAATTTTCAAACTCAAATTCGGGCAAGCAAATAGAAGATCGTCAAGAAACGCTCTTCAGTGACACACTATACCAATGCATGGGTATAAGTAATTGCTGTTGAGTTGTCAAGTCAACCAAGATGCCGCCTATAAACGGCCGGAATCAAAACCGTATAAATTGAACGGGATAGTAACCGATAAATTACGACGAGGTCTAAAGTTCTGAAGCTTTGGCTTCGTTCATGGATTCTATTGGTCTACTCCAGAAAGATCAACTGAGATGCTAGAGTTGCTGTCATACTTTCAGCTTCCTTCCTGGATTGTTGTATGGCTTCCATAATATCCATATCTGCTTGCATGCCACAGAAGCTTCCCGAATCTCTATGGTCTTTCACATCTGTGTGACTCGTCGTAGTATCATAATTAACGTTTGCTGTACGGTTCCTTATGTTTGCTTTCAGCAAATTCGGATCGGCTGTGTTCTGAACTTCTTCAAGTGGCGCTGGTTCGAACTGCAACGTCTTGATAGAACCTCCTGATCCCGAATTGCCTCTTGCTCTTCCGAACCCCTGAGCTGAGAATGGAGTCGTTTCCAATCTTTTATCCATAGTCTCAGATCTTATCGACGCTGATCTGTCTCTATTGCTTGCACTTTCTTCATGCTTCCTGAGCAGATGCATCATTCTGTCCTTCAGCTTGTTCTTGATTTCATCTAGAATTTCCGTCAAGATTTCTTCGAATTCAGTTCTATCTGTCTTCTCAAATTCGGCCCAGCTCATTGGGAAGATCTTTGGCTTTCTCAGGTATAGCTTTCAAGATCGGCTCAAGCTGGGCTAGTTTTGCCTACACCACAGATGTTTCTTGTGTACACAACTGTACCAAGAAGACGTTCTACACGAATGCAGCTTCTTTGTTGAAACAGGATGTCATTGGTGTGGTTTGTTCGGACATCACTCGTCTATTGGTGACATGGTCAAGCATTTACAGTCTTTGTTCAGACCAAATATTTATATTGGGCTTGAGCAAGGGCTAAGTGCTGAATACTACCGTGTGGATCGTTCAGGATACACGTACGACTACATTCAGGAGCTCCGCCAGAAGTACGTGCCCAATCCAGTACACCATTGAAAGTTCATCCAGGCGGTTCAAAGATACGACTGGGAGCGGGAGCTGTGCTACAGAACCGCAACTGCCACGGTCACTATTCATGATATTCTTGCTGGACAAGCTATCAGAAGCTGGCCATTCGGGACTGTGGAGAACATAGGTTAGCCTTCTTTTGTATGGCTTTTATAGATTATAACGGATATCTGACTCTATCTTTCCATTTCATTCTGCAAACAACAGTTTTTAAATATATGAATATTTTGAACATCACTCTACTTATCTTTATTATTTTCTTTCAGAAGACAGTTTGTTCAAGTACGGAACAACGAAATCTGGAGAAAAGTGTAGAATTGTAACAGCGGCAGGTTACGGTACGTTTTTAATTATAAATGAACAATTTTAAATTCGTTTCAGATAATTCTCATCCTAACCTAGTCAGTGCATCAATTGAGAAATTTGTGGCTCTTCAGAATGAACCGTCCGCCAAGAATCAAACAGACGGCGTTCAATATGGTACGATTGATTTGAAAATTTAGTAAACCCTGGTAAATACATTTTGTTTTTTAGATTGTTTCATAAACCTAGATACTCAGGAATTCAAATTCAGAAGTTATGCAAAATCTACTGGAGTGGGATTTTCGGAAGAAACACTCTACTTCTCCAGCAATGAATGCTACGAATACAAAGTAAGAAATATTAAAAATTTAGGAAGTTTTCGATTAAAAACATCTATTAAAAGTTAACTCGCCTATAGTCAGATTCAAAAGTAATAAGGCCATATATGCTGCGTATTTTTTCGATTTTCAAAACCGCTTTCATTCATTTCGCTTTCATTTTCAGCAAAAATCGTTTACTTTTGGATCTTTTAAATTTTGAACACGGCCTTATTACTTTTGAATCTGACTATACATGACAGTTAATTAAGAAACTATCATTTCACAGGTGCAGTTTTATTGCACATCTATCTTATTTTTCAGAAACAATTACTTTCTATTTGTGAATATAACAATTTTGCTCGTTTTATAATAGACCAGTCAGACCTTTAAATCGCATATCGTTTGTCCGCCGACTATATAGGTAATCTGTAAAAACTATTTTAACCTCCAGAACTTGCCCATTATGCGGAATTATTCTTTTAGTATAGTCATAATTTAATAAAAAACCTCTTTCGCTGTAAAAAGTAATTTTCAGTACAAGCGAGTGTGTTTGGAATACGAAGATGGAAAACTCATTGAATGCCAGACTAATGGGAGATGTATAGTTAATAAAAACGATCTTCATATGACTTGTCTTGTCTTTTTGTAATGATAATGTTTTCGCTTGTGTTATTGCTTATTATTACTGCTATTGTAGGCTCATGCTTATTCTTTTTGTTTAAATATATTTTTTTCTTGTTCTTTCCTTTTGTAATCTGTTTAATTCCATATTCTTTCAATTTTATATAATGAAGTCTATGTATTTGTCTGTTCGTCTTTTGATACTAACAACTATTTTTTGATAGTTGGACATGTATTATTAGTTACCTACATAAATTACTACAACGATATACTAATCAATGCAATGGCAGTGCGTATTCTAAAGAATAATTGCGAGAAATTATGTCTTTGGAACAAGCTGGCGCACATGGGATTAATAAGAAGTCGTAGCTATATTTTTAATAACAATAATAACAATAATAAATGTTTATATGATATGTGACAAAATTGTTTGTTTTGTTTTTTCATATTTATCAGTGATTTCTTCATTGTAAATTGTTGAAACTTTAATTAATAAGAATGTGTATTCATGTTAGGGAACAAAGCAGATGGGTTTAATACAATCAAAAGTTATATTAAACAATGTATAATAATATCGTTAAAAAAGATTTTGTGATAAAATTGTCTCTTGAATCTTTAAAAACTAAATTTTTTTCTGAAACTTCTTTGATCTTGCTAGCTTATTGAAGTCACAACGTTATATATTTTTGTCGTTATAGCTTTGATCTAAGCATTACGAAAAACTAAAGTATTCTTTCTAATGTCAACAGTAAGGTCGTTCGCTTCGTATACCAGCGCGATCTGATGCCCTTTGTTTGCTATAGACTATAGTCATATTCGAATTAGAACTCCGGACAAATCGAGATTTTTTGACAACCCTATTAATCAGAAACGGCACTGATCTTCTGATTTACTGCGAATTGTACTATTGAGCTCTTCAATGTTATGTGTCTCATTTCAATTAATACGAGAAGTTTTTTGTTTCAATATAGTGACAACTAGATGATCTAATCAAGCTCACTAAAGAATCTGGAAGAAGGTGTAACATGGGCTAAAATAGCGAGAAATGAACCAGTTGAATACAAGTCTATGATCACTCAGCGCATAAAAATCTAATCTGATAATGCGATTACTAAATAAGTTTTATTATTATTATTATTATTATTATTATGCTGACAACTATTTGTTTTTGATAGAATTGAACTGATTAGTTAGAGTTTATCTATTTATTGAAGTTGAAACTAAATTTGCCAATAATGATTTATTGATTTATTGGCACCACTACATAGCTAATATTGTTTGTAGTTCTATCGCCTATTCTATGTTCACAGATTTCTATTTCTTTTCATCCTTCGACTTCAGCAACGTCTCATAAGATGTGAGATTCTCGTAATCTGGCTTGGCAGTGGCAGTGGAATCCGCTGATAATTTTCCGGTCGCAGAAAGTGGCTGATAAGTCGATCCACCATTACCTCCAGTTGGCAAAGAAAAATAGTTGTCTGCGTTGGCTCCGGCTGCGGATGGTTTAGCACCTTCAGCCGCATGTTTCACCGAAAGTGGTTGATAATTTGATCCCCCATTACCTCCAGTTGGTTTCAATGGATGATAGTTGTCGGCGTTGGCTCCGGCCGCGGATGGTTTAGCACCTTCAGCCGCTGATTTCACCGAAAGCGGCAGATAATTTGATCCACCATTTCCTCCAGTTGGTTTCGGATAGTTCGGTGCTCCGGTTGCCGGCTTTATTACCGAGTGGGTCGTCCCTGTTGCTGCTGGCTGCTGCTTTTTAGCAGTTTCCGATCCGGGTTTTCCGTTCATAGAAAGTGGCTGATAGTTCGATCCTCCTGCCGGTTTGGTAGTCGGTTTGGGTAGAGCAGCTTGAGACTGTGCGGCCCGGGAAGGAGCTTGTTGAGGTACCGCGCCGTTTGTAATGTAAGCGCTCACTCCGGAAGCGTTTCGGACCTCTTGAGCAACATATTCCGACTGATTAGGAACTGAAGATTTGTGCCCATCTCCGACGTAATGAGAACCTGCGGCTACAGAAAGGGCCTGTGTTTTTGGAGGGGCACCTGGAGTGGTCGGATGTGCAGGTTTTGATTTGATGCTAACCAGGTATTTGGTAACTGAAACAAATAATTTTATTAAAATTACATTTACGGATTAAAAATGAGTTTCCCAGTAGTGGTTTAGTCAGACTCAAAAGAAATACCGCCGCGAAGGCTGCGTAGTTCGTATTTTTTAGCACTGCGTCTGGTTGGCATTCTACGCGCGCGACATATTGCAAACTTTCTTTCGAACTCCCTTCCTCAGACAAAATATTGCACCACTCCTTCAACCCAATTTTATTAACACGGCCATATAACCTCTGAATCCGGCGATGGGTTTTTATCTAGCCGGGGGTTCTCCGTGTTTCGCTGTTTCAGTGATTTGGTAAAAAATATTTTGGAAGCAAATTATGGTTTTCTTCGAGCCTTTTCGAATCTAGTTTCATTACTTAGTTAGATTATTCTTGGTTATAATAAGTATATAGCCAAACTAAACTAAGCTATATTAAAATATATAGTGTTATATTTCGGACATAAGCTATAGTCTGTAACAAGGAAAAGCCTGCAGCGTGCGGTGTTAAATCAGGGCTTTCGCAATAACGTATTTGGGTTTTATGAAATCAAACCATAACAAAAAGAATATTTTTCAAGTAAGAAGCAATAAATTGCGCTTCTAATCATACCATATGATCTACTTTCGACAAAAATTGAGCAATTTCTGAAAGCCTATATAACACCGCATGCTTGCAGCCTTTTTCTTGTTACAGACTATATTCAAATAACTCACCATGTGGCACTGGTGCAGGCTGCACGGCACTTGGAGCATTATTCATTTGTGAACGAGAACCTTCTGTCTCTGGCTGAACAGAGCTCGACATCTTGTTAGCTTGGAATCCGGGAGGTGGTGGAGTACTGTTTGTAACTGGGAAGGCACTGTACTGAGTACCGCCGATGATAGTGGCTGAGGGCACGGGAGTCGGGACGGTTGAAACGGGAATCGCAGTCTTAGCATTAGCTCCGTTCACTGATTCGCAATGATTGGCTGAAAATCGATAAATATATAATTCTTTTAAATAAATGTAAAATATAATTCTTATCCAGTTTAGCTGAATTACTTTTATTTCCCTAGATAGATGTATAAACACTTTTCGTTTTTCGTAATTCTGTAAATCTTGGTGTTTTTCTGATTTGAAGAAGTGAACTATAGTCCGTTTTAGTACTCTGTTATCATTGTGAAGTGGATGTAAGTTTTGAAGATTGAGGAAGTTGCACATTTGAATTAAAAGCCCGTCATTGCGACAACTATAAATGGTGCTCGCAGACTAGCTATTTTAAGGAAACATGATATTTTATTGGAAGCTTCAACATAAATGTACTTACTTTTCAAGGACGGCATAACAATAACGGCACTCTTTGTGGTAAGTGGTGCATTTTTTGTTGTAGCAACCTTGCTTCTCGTATTGTCATCCAGAGATTCTAGGCCTTGTATTTTGCTACTGCTAGACACACCATGCCTGAAAAGTGAATTGTTAAAGTTTTTTTTAGTCGGAACAGTTCAAGGTCAATGATCCTTATCAATTGCCCAGCTCAATTGTAAATTGTAATAATCCGTGGATTTTTAAAGGCACGGTACACTCAAAAATTAATTTCAAATTTTATTATTTTAAATTAATCAGCTTGAAAATTTAGAAAAAATGATACAAATAGCAAAAAAATTGATGAAATAGGAACGATTTTAAGAGAACTTGGGTTTTGGGCTTATCTAGCTCAAGGGATATAGGCTTGCAACTGACTTTAGTGAGAAATAGTAAGAAACTATATGAAGTGGTCAAAATTTAGAAAATTCCACATACATGAGATTCCTTGTTTTTGGCCCAGATAATGGTAGAAATGTTTTTATATTTCCAAAATTCCTTTTATTTCAAGATATAAAGACAATCGGCTATTTCATGCAAAGGTTACAGGGCCTGACAGGACTCCGCTCCAAGTTCGACCTACGCGCAGGGTGGCAGTATTTTCAAATGGTCATAACTAGGCTTAAAATGATCGTAAAAATATGCGATCTTCATATTTCACCTAAGTATTAATAGCTCATTAAAATTGAAAAACTATTTTTGAGTGTACCGTGCCTTTAAAGCGCGAAATTGAAAATGCAAACTTATTGATTGACAATTTTAGTAAAACTCACGCTGGCGTAGTATCCATCGTGGGCGGTGCTCCAATATTTGGTTGGCTTGGCAGGGCAAAGTAGGTATTGTTCATTGTCGATGTCTGCGATAGCGTGTGACTGGAGTCAACTTTGTTTGCACCATGAACTGTAGATGGACCTCCTCTCTCCAGAGCAGTAGACTTGTGTTGACTGGCTGATCCCGCATTGCTCAAATGAATTTGGGAGACGCCAGAGACCGACGATGAAGTTTCGTTATCGGTAGCCTGGAATCAAAATAGACTGTTGTAAAGTCGTGAAGCTTGCTTTTCTTATTCTCACAAAACCGAGTTTTTTTAGAATCGAAAGTTTTATTTCGAAGTCTCAACATAAGTAACACATAATATCAATGTACATAAGATATGTATCCAAATGTGCTGTACTTGCGCGTTTCTGGAGGATTGAAGGAGCCAACGGGCCACTGTTTAACCACCACTGTGAACCGCGAATAAAGTTTTCCCTCTTTCCTGGTTGAGACGGCTTCGGTACCCACACTCGTCCAGAATTCGGATATTCGTCCGAATATAATAAAACGTTTTATTATCTTGCAATTGTTTTTCAAATAAAGGCTACAAACGTTTTTGGCGCTTGGGAAATGTACGGTTTAGCTTAGAAAAACTTGTCTTATGCTGGATACAAACCTCTTTGGCGTGACTAGGCTGAATCACGGACTTCATAACCGACTGTTTTATTTCGTGAACTTCTTTCTGTTTCTTTTCAGGCTCTGCTTTGGGCGAGTTAGTAGGCAAATGAAAATAAACACTTTCTTGTGTGGTATAGCCTTTTATTACGGTATTGGCCGACATGACCTGCATACTAGATTCGGCGGCTGATCTTTCAGTAAGGGTTGGCTGAAATTGTGACTTGTATTCTATTTATTTAGGAAAAATGTAGTCTTAAGTCGATTCAGAAACCTAGAAAATATGTCTCAAAAACAAAGAAATACAGTGACTCAGTGTTTAGAAGCTTTGTCTCATAAGAAAGCGGATGATAACTCGAATCCCGAAAGAAACAATTCAATTCTCCGCACCCTTTGCTTTACTATGTAGTTTCCGCTTCCTAAAGTTCTTTTGTAAACATCTGTGATTTCTTGTTTCGGAAAATGATTAAACCAACTTTTGATAAAACCACTTCCCAAGTTTCCCTTCCCATCAGTGCAGAGAGTATTTGAAAGCAAATATTAGTATGCGATCGCACACAAACATTTTAGTTCATCAAAGTAAAGATCAGAAAGTTGTATAAAAATGCGTGCGTGCTTGAATTTTAAGGAAGGAGCCGATCACACTTTCTTCGCAAAAACGAGATTATCCATTTAAAGGTTCCGGTTTCACTAGAACTTACAGCCTGGTCCTGATCAGGTTGAAGCGTGGACTTAATAATTGACTGTTTCTTTTCGGGAGCTTCTTTCTGTTTCTTGTCAGGCTCTGCTTTGGGCGAGTTAGTAGGCAAATGAAAATAGACACTTTCTTGTGTAGTATAGCCTTTTATTACGGTATTGGCCGACATAACCTGCATACTAGATTCGGCGGCTGACTTTTCGGAAGTCATGTTTTTCTGAAATATTGAAATTCATTATATTTTGCCTACATATGCAATTTTTTTACCCGCGGGTTTAGCGTAATGTAATGCAAGCTATGTGATTACATATTGTAAATCTATAAAGATGGGAACGATAAAGATCTATAGAAATAATTGGATGTTAGAATTTTCGGGGCCAACCGTAAATATTTTTATCTCAAAAACACAGTCATGTTCGGAATCTTTTTACAGGGGAAGCCGTCCCCACCAAACGAAACCCCACTATAATTCTATATTGATGCTCTACGGCCACATATAGTGTGGTTTCGTTTGGTTGCGACGGCTTCGCGACCTTCCCTTGTTAGCTTAGCAGTGTGTTCCAACTATGATTCTAAAGTAATCCCACACAATCATTATAAACTAATCTGACCATTTTGAAATCACGGTCAGGGCATTGAATTGGCCGAGCCGGGCCGCAATTTTGAAGGGGTGGAGAGAAGCCGATTGGACCCGGTAACGTCACTTTTGGAGGCAAAAAGACTAATTTGGAGGCAAAATTCTATTTGGTTAATATCTGCCCGGTACCGGGCCGTGCCCAAGTTTTCAAAATGACTGCACAACAGGTGCGCGACCCTGAACACGGTTGGCTGCATAATATACACAATATGTGAGACGTTTTGCAGAAAATAAGCCTAGATTTAAAAAAAGTTGGCACACTTAGTAAGGATGGAACATTTTTGTCAGTTTTTCTGTTCGGGAAAAGATTGGGACACACAGGCACCCCAATCGGGTCCATCACCGTGCTGGCACCGGCCCGGCCGAGAAGAGTGGGCCCGATTTTCATCAAATAAAGGTCCTGGTTTTGCACGGGCCCACTTCCAATGGTGCCCAAATGCCAAACTATACCAGGGACAATCACTCACCTAGTATCAGAAGCGACGATTCTAGCTTCTTCCAGCCGAAGAACCTAGCCGAGTGTGGACTACCCCAGTATCTGAGGTTTATATTCACTTTCTGTGAGAAAACTTAGGTTTAATTCGAGAGTTCTCTTTCGGGATCTGAGAATGAAAGGATCTTAACCATTTGGGATGGAACTCTTCCAACTTTGGATTTAGAGAAAGGAACTTTTAACTGGGAAACTATTTTTAACTAAATTCAGAAAACTAGTTAACACTAAGTCGCCCAAACTAATAAATATCACTATGTTTTATATGTTGGTAACAGGTTTTATGCAACAATTTGTGATGGAGAGCGTTATTTAAGAACAAATTCTTGTAGAAATGTAGATTTATTGGGATGTTCCAGATTGATTGTTGGGGGTGATATTTGATAATAGTAGGACACTCCTAATCTCTGTAACTATTTATTTATATTTATCCATATATTTTGTGCTGCAAAGTTATATCTTTTTTGCACGTAATTTCAGCCAGTTTCATGATAAGATATGTATCCAAATGTGCTGTACTTGCGCGTTTCTGGAGGATTGAAGGAGCCAACGGGCCACTGTTTAACCA
>JAQGAV010002718.1:0-14591 GCA_034691345.1 Phasmarhabditis papillosa
TTAGTAATTATAATTATTAATACAAAGTTTATTTTTATATTTTAGATACGACGACCCGGCTAACAAAGTTCGATATATTCGAACTGAAAGGAACTGTTCGTCTAGCAAACAGCCAAGGTCTCCTAACATTGCCGCAACGACTTCTTTATCAGGTGGGTACGGTAGGGCAGAGTTGAGCGGATCTAGCTAGATACGTTGAGATTCTGTAAGCAATTTGAAATAAGGAATGCGCCGGGCTCTTTTTTCTCGACAACCTGGTCTTCTATACCAAATGGTGACATAAGCTGAGCTGACCTTCGGGTAACCTTTTATGATCTTAAAACTGGTGACTACGAGATAACAGAACTGTCGAAAACAGAAGAGAGGGAAATAATATAACTATTTTGAAGGCGACTGTTACATTTATCAGTTCAAATACTTCTATTTTGTACAATTCTGCTTTCGCCACTTCTGCTGATCTGGTAGTCCGAAAAAGTAATCATAAACCGAACTTTAACTGTAGAGTATTGTTATTTGCTATTTTAGCTCCATCGGCTACTCCGGTCGATCCTAATAAGAATATGGCGGATGTTGCAAAGATTCCTGCAGTTTCACCGCGTAATACACTGAGAGAAACAAAGTTAGAAACAGCCGTAACACAGAATACAATTGTATTTTAAATATAAAAAAATATAATAAGAATAAGAAATGCAAATACTAACCGTGCTTTTAATTAATAAACATTTGAACAATATGGTTTTTCTTTGTATTAGAAGCTTGGGGTGGCTTGAAATTTGTTAGAGTTGAACTAGTTCTAATATGAACATTGTATTTAGCGAACCCGGTAAACTTTAGTAAATAAACTTTGATTTGGAACAACTGAAATAGAGTTGATAAGACATTACAGAGTTAACAATCTTTGCTAGCTCAGGTTGCATCTTGTGGAAGAAGTTTGGGTTTTAGCGGAAACTGTTTTGCAGACATGAGGAATGATTGGATATTGGTTTAGCATACTTGCTTGAACTGAAGAATATTAGGCTTCCCTGTTCTTTTTCTAGCCGAACTACTTCTTTCGACTTGTTTTTTCGAAATCCGGTGGCTTATTCATCCAAAAGTCGGGACAACTCATAGCAAGACCCGTTTTCAGAAGAACTTACTGCTCAAATTTGTTAATGATATCTGGAGATTTTGAGCAACCCGGTGGAGGAGTAGATGAATTTTTTAGATACCACAGAACCTCTTCGATCAGAATCACATAAAACCATCTAAAGAGACACACCTTGTCGTTTTTCGTTTCACCATGAAACCGAGTGTTTCATTTTCACATTTCAAAGTATTAATATTATTATAGCTATTATTATTATTATTATTATTTGCACCATAACACCTTTCTGAGTTTACGCTTTATGTATTCTATTATTTTTGTTGTTTTGTATACTTTGCTCTTTTTGTTTGTTCCAATCGGCTGACACAACGGGGCGAGAGAAGGGTGGAGAGGGCAGACAAAATGACCAAAGTACCCCGCCAACATAGGAGAAACTACGAGTTGTTGCATGAAACACGTTCGTTTTCACACGGAAAAACTACCCTTTTTATAGTTTTTGACCAAAATTAGCTAATGTTTTGATAGATTTGTTAGTAGATAGTTGTATTATTGTTTAAACCACATGAGAATATTTAAATACTTGCTATAAAAGAATGTTCTGAACTACAACATTTTAGTTAAACATAACTTTCTTTCTGAGTTAAAGTCAACAATGACTAATATTATCTTAAGCGGAATAAGTTTGTCAAGTCATTAATTAAGTACAAATTAACTATTTAGACTGATTTGCCGTTAATTCCACAATGTATTTTGGTTTAAAGTTCAAATTCTTCCCAAAGGGGGTAAACCATTTTGATGACAGCGTGTAGCAGATTCTTGGCAGTTTAAGATAAGACATAGCGCCATTCAAAAAACATTATCATTTAGAAATTATATTAATATTCTATGGCACTTTCTTCTTTTATTTGCACTCTTTTGTAAAAACAAATTTAAAACTTTAAAACTTTAATCCTCAACGACTTGTGAATGTTTCTTTGACTAGGTTCAGTTTGAAGATAGCAACCATAGATTGTAGCTTAACAGTTAGGTATCCTGTAGATTAAAATTACTGAATTCTTGAGAAGCTTCCAGTCTACCGTTAATTTTAATCTAACATCACCTTTCTCTAGGATACCGCGTTGGAATTTAGCTCTTAAAGTTTATTTGTTAATTGTTTATGCGATAATTAAAAATGACACAATCGAACCTTGAGAAATTGTCTTATTCGCACCAATTTACAGATTTCGGCCTCTAGTCCTAGATATAATCAATTCACCAAATGATTAGTCACTGTAACTTTAGGTTTTATCTTTATCCAGAATCATTTATACTCCTATTCTAGCTGGGTGAGAATGTTGATATTTCGGAACCTTCTCATATCTTAAATGTTCTATGCTATGCTCATGACTCTATGTCCTTGACATTTGAAATCTCTACTAGATACTAGAAGAAAGAATAATACAGTAAAGAACCGGCTGAAATAGTTATATCTAATTCCTGTAATGTGCAAAGTGTTCAATGAGCCTTGACTCTGTTCTTTTACTAGTTCATTTTCTTTCATTTTTATCTCTTTTTTGGTCCATTTCTTCGTGTAAAATCACGCTATCTAACTATCTTTTTCCCTTAATTAAACGTTGTTCACACGAGCTATTTAACTAAAAACGAAACTATGAGGTTAACTTTTAGAAATTACCTAGTTCAACTAACAGTTTAATAGATTTTAATATATTCTGAGATTTTATTCCTCATTCTAATATTTCTATCCGTATCCATTCATTTTAATCGAACACCGGCACTCTACCGGATACACCGCTGTTCTTACATTTTCTTTCAGTATGGACCTATGGTTTATTTTACTAGCTCTACTCGCTATATTCATTGTTTTATACAATGTATCTACTAGTTTCCATTATTATTCCCGTATTTCATTCTTCTATATTTGTATTTTTATAAATGGAATTGTTTGTAATCCTCTAATGATCCCGTCGTATCTGAAGGGAGGGGTGAGTTAACCATTTTACAAGGATGCTACTCATATACTATATATGATTTGGAAACCACAATAATTACCAGGAACTAGACAATTCTCTATCCGTTAAAAGTAACGGATATAGGTTCTTATCAAATATAAAACTTGCAAAGATTTGAACCTTAATGTTTGGATATATCTCCTCGAACGACCGTAGAAAACACTAAATGCATACCCAACAAATGAATTATAACGCAAGCCACAGGTCTCTGTAAATACGAAAGATAGAATTATTCAAGGGCGCTGATTTGATCTTCCATCTTTTCCGTTACTATACTCTTTGGACCGGAATAACAGTGGAAGTTCGAGGATTCGAAGAAAATTTAGGAAAAGTGGACGAGCCAGCGGTTGTAATTTGCAACCACCAGGTAAAAATGTTATTATGCAACAATAAATTAGAGCATCAAATAGAAATAAACGGTTTTGATTTTTGCAGAATCAGGCGAAATCGGACAATGCGCAGCCCTCATTTCACCCTTGTAAAAGTTCCATAATGTATGTTTTGCCCAACTATAAAACATTCCCGGCCCAATCGCTAACATAAATAACGTTCAACAACTAAAATATTAACGCCTTTTTTCCTTCAGAGTACTGTGGATGTTGTTGCAATGACGTATATCTGGCCACCTAGGGGCACAGTAATGATGAAAAGTTCACTGCAATATATTCCATTCTTCAATACAGCTAGTTGGCTTGTAGGTTCTAAAAAAATCCATCTCAAGTAACATAAATATTAAGCGTTAGAAAAGGGGAAATGAAAACTAAAACTAAATACGACGATAAATCTACGCCTAAAGCCTATATATACTTGAAAGTGAATTATTTTTTAGAAGTAAATAAGATGAATGAGACAATCTCAATGTAAGTTCGCACTATTCTAGGCCAATTGTATTTTTGTGAATCGTTTCAACAAGAACGACGCACAAGCGACAGTCCGACAATGTGCTAAACAGCTGACCGATATGAACCATAAGGTAATAAAACTAGAATATTCGTAGTTCAGAATGCAACATTATCATTTAGCTATGGATTTTTCCCGAAGGCACTAGAAGTCAAAATGGAACCATGCTCCCGTTCAAGAAAGGAGCGTTTAACATCGCTGTACAAGTAAGTAACTATATGAACATAATAAAAATAATCGATATAGGCGCAAATACCAATAATTCCAATCGTGCTGTCAGACTACCGTCCTTTCTACTCAGAGTCGGAAAAGTATTTCCGAACCGATGGAGAAGTCATAGCACATGTCCTACCACCAATAAGAACAGAAGGGGTAATACAATAAAAGAAATTAAAGCAAGTAAAATTACCAACAAATTCCAGAAGACGATGGAAGATGTTCCTCATTTGGCTGATCAGATCAGAGAGCAGATGATGCAAGTATTCCAGAAGATTAGTGTGGAAGCAGAAGAAAAAATGAACAACAAAAGAAAGCTCAAAGCTCATTAAATACTCGTAAAAAGCCTCGCGTGAAAAATAAAATTCAAACTTTATTTAACATCAAATCAACAAAACACAATTCTCAATAACAATAATAACAATTTAGTCAAAATAAAAAGATACCTGTAATTATTCAGCCATTCCTTCTTCTTCTTCTTGGAGCGGCTCAAGTTCTCCATAATTTTCCACCTTAACACAATTTATGCATACTAAAGTAAAAAATTCGTACCTTCATATCATTTAGTCCTAACTCGTCGTTCTGCTCGTAGGTTCTTTCGTAGAAATCCTTTTTCAAACGGGGATCTTCAAGCGGAGCAGTTAAACTCTGAATGGCAAATAGAAATTTGTCGAATTACTAAATTACCTGAATGTAACTGTTGCCTGCAGGGTCATCTAACACTAGCGTTATTGAGCGCTTCAGCGCAGCAACCTAGAAAACACAATGAACTATGTACCAACACTCCGACGTACCTCATCAAACTGCTTGAGGAATTCTTCCATCTTGTTCTTGTCTTCATTTTGAGCGGAATCACCCATGAAGAATGATGATTGCTGAAACAAATAAATAACATTGGAGCTGCTGAATTAGATTTACCGATGAAAGTTGATCCTTCGTCGCAGACAGTAAGCCTTCAACAGTAGTGAAACGACTGCAGAGAGCACCGGGACCAACCTATAAGGAAAGTTAACACTACACTAGGAATAAAAGACAAACCTCTAAATCCAAATCAGGAATTGAAAGACTGCAGGTATCCGACTTGAGAACATCTCTTGCTAAGTCGGCATCCTAAATTTGAAAAATATAGATATAATTTTTGAAAAGATATAGAAGCATTACCTCTTTAATTGTAACTGAGAGACGACATCCATGCTCCTTAATGGCTCCTCCACTTCTGACTTCATTTGTTTTGTGCCCACATCGTTCACATGAGAGCGCCATTATGATGACAGCTTGGAAATATGGGATTTCTAAAAACTACGGCTAGACTAATTTTAAAAATGAGTGAATAACCTGTTGGCTTCATACGAAGTTCAGTTGGAGCTCCGCAATTTGGACAATCCGTAGAAAAGTGGAGAACTTCGGCATATGCTTCTTCTGGTGATTTCCATTCCGGAGCACGCTCGTCCTCCTCAGTGGCCTCCCTAAACAATTAACATAAAGCATGTTTTAATGTATTAATAAATAAAATATGGTTCATATGGCATAACACTAAAACCCACTCATTGTCGTCAGCTAGTCCGAGAAGTTTTCGCTCAGCAAGATTTCGGTGGTAATGCGAAACTATACAGCGAGGATCTACATGACGCGGATCCGGATTCATGATAAAACAGTTTCCAGTTGGATCGTGCAATCTCTAAAATGAAGGTTATATATGAGTGATTATAAATATTTTTACCAGTGTCCATTTTTGATTTAACTCTGACATTCCGGCTAATTTCAGCAAAAAATCATCAATCTTCTCCGCCGACTCTGGGTCCATTTTGCGACGCTCTTCTTGGTCCTGTAGGAGTCCATTAGAAACTCTTTGCAGAACACCTTCTACAGTGGTGACTTCTAAACAAGATCATAGTAACGAACAAAATCTTTTGCTCACCTGCAGGCTGACTTTTTGGAGGAATGACAAGTTCCAGCTCAGGAACTTCAATTGAGGCAAATTCGGACTTCACAAGTTGCCGACGAAGGTCAACTTGCTCCCATACTTTGAGAACGATCTCAGTGCCGTGTTCTTGAACGGCTTCTCCACTTTGTATTTCGTTGTTTTTGAATCCACAATGTGGGCATTCAAACGAAATCAGTATTACAGCCTTGTAATACGGTATCGAAGTACACATCAAACGTGTGATACCCTAAACGAAACATATAACACTTTATGATCATTTACCCACATTCTCTTCGCAATTCATGCACATCGATTCGACTTCCATTGGCTTCACTTCATGGTCGTCGGCGGACAGAGAGCGATAAACCTAAATGCAGAGCATATCCCAGTAGATCTTAATCTCAACCTCTTCCGAATTAGCCGCCATTAATTGATAGTTTAGATGCTCTAGAATATATAGGTAAGCAACTGCATACGACATTTGTAAAGTAAGTTTTTGTTGTTCGAAAGATAGAATTCTGGAAACGACCCCATAAATTCAAAAACTATTATGCTGAACCACATTTATTAACAATTGACAACGTCACACAAATAAATACATTTATTTAATAAAAACAATTAAAATTTGAAGTCCTTGTACTTCTTACTGCTACTAGAGCCTGATTGTTGCTCCTTCTGTTTCTTTTGATCCTGAACTTTACGCTTTCGCTGAAAGAAAAATATAATTTTTGAGATAGGGAAAAACATACGTTTTGTTTGGCATTGTGATCAGCAATCATATCCGAGAGATCCTCAGTGTCTTCGTTTCTGACTTGCTTTCGTAGACCTTCATCGTAGTACTCCTGGAGATTATTTTGATCCAGATCAATTCTCTCCGGATCCAATGAGACTTCGACGGCATCATCCCGGACTGCTTGTTTTTTCTTTAAAAGCAATTTTTTTTATGAATATGCAACTAATGATATACCGAAAGATCATAGACGTGAGTAGAAGCCATCATTTGGTTTCCAATTCTGTCGACCTTCTTTTCTGGTATGATGTGGTAAGCAGCAGCAGCTGGAGTCTCACCACCAGCAATACTGAAACATACTATCAATCGTAGAAATACTGGGAAAACATACCTTTCATCACGTCTTCCTTTTCGCAACTCAATCGTCTCAGGAGTTTCCAGTCCCGTCATACCAGTTGTGATTCCACTGGGTGTGACCATTCCACCATCAGCAACCATGGGAGTAGAGATTCCAGCAACTAGAAATAACAATTTAAACAATGCAAGCAAGGTAGATTTACCTTTTTCCTCCTCTTCTTCAACTTCCTCTTCACTTTCTTCTTCCGAGGATTCATCGGATCCAATTTCTCCCCAGTAGCGTCTTTCAATCCTCGACTCATCTTCCGGCTCAATTTGAGAGACAAGCTAAACAAGAGGAATACGTACGAAAATCAATCTTATCTTACCTCAACGCCAAAGACATCACCATAAAGTGGTTTCCCGTAGTCATCAACGGGTGGTTTGCCCCATCCACCGGCATGATAACCGAAGGAACAACTTTCGGGAATTGGAGCGCTGAGTCCTGTAATTTAAAATTCAACATCAGAGCATGAACTCAAAATTTTATAAACATTGCTTTGAAATACTAACCCTGGATCTTCATGTTAGGGTAGCTTGGAGGAGGTCCATATCGCTGCATTGCAATCAGCCATGGAGGTGGAAACTTGAAGGCAGTCTAAATAAAATAAAATAAACTGATCAAGTGAAATAAAACATACCGGGCCTACAGGCATACCCAATGCGATGCGAAGTTCGTCTGAAAGCTGGCCAGGCTTTTTGTCCCTCATCAAGGTTTCCTGCTCCTAAAAAATCATTTATAAGAAGTAAAATAAAAAAGATAAACCAACCTTTCCTTCATAATAGAGTTCTCCCATCGTTGTCATGGCTGGCTTCGTTTGCCACTTGAAGAAGGCATCATGGAGCTTCTGATAATCGATATTGATTTTTCCTAATTTTGGACGAGTTCTTTCGCGCATCTTCGACTTCAGGCTTTGGTGTTCTTCTTTTTCCAATAAGGCATCTCGCATATCCTGGATTCCAGTTCTCTTGATGAAGTCTGGCAGTTGGAATGCGGTTCTTTCAAAACCACGTTTACCGGCAAGATATCTAAAACATCCATGTATTTTGATGATAAATGAAACTTGCTTTCTCTTCGAATTCCAGTGACGTGGGACAGGCACAGTATTTCTTAGCGACTTCAACGCAACCAATAGGAAGGGATCGCGAGAAGTAACATCTGCCCACTCGACAACATCGGGACGAACAGTAGACTAGATTTCATGGTTAGGACAACATACGATTTAATTTACCTCTTTCAATGAGGCAATGCTAGGCTGTAGAGTCAACCGCAACTTTCTTCTGGACATTTTGTCAGATTGATCGACTTTTTCCTGTAATTCAACATCATTATGTACTTCATTTTTAATACCCTACCTCATCGGGAATAAGCTTATCCAGAGAAGGTCTGAAGATTTCCTTAACCGGCTTGGCCGTATCCTCCTTTTTTATACCACTATCATCATCAACCTAAACAATAAATATAATAAAGATACAAAACATAAAATGACTATAGAACACCAACAAACCTTAAACGCGTTGAAAACTGCTCGGAAGTGGGCGAAGTTGGGATCATTTTCATCAATGGTCGGATCCTGTCCAACATACTCAATCTCGATACCCAAATCTTCATCGGCTGGTTCAATCTTTTCTTCCTAAAATACACAAGGTAACTTGAAAAATAGAATGATCCTATTTACGAAGTAAATGCCAACTAGGCCAACAAATATATTATGCAAATAAAGATACAATTGCACAAACAGCCTCCGTTATTTGATTGAAAAGATGCAAATTTCCTATTTAGAAGCTAGATGGTTGTACCTTCGGCTTTTCCCCTTCAGCCACAGTTTCATCCTTTGTCTCCGTCGAGTCCACTTTCGTCTCTGCTTCTTTTTCCGTTTGCGATTCTACGCCGGAATCGCGCTCCTTCTCACGTCGCTTTTTCGATTCCTTCTTCTTTTTGTTCTTCAAACGACGTCGCTCGATCTCCTAAGTAAATTAATTATAGCCCATTTTCTTCTCTTCCAACCTGCAACTCTTTCTTAGAGAGGTTACTGGTCGCCTGCTCATCGTCTGAAGTTGATGGTGAAGCTACCATAACTGAAAGAGTAAGGTAATATTCGCATAAATAAAAGTAAATGAGATTTAAATAAAATAATAATAAATTTATAAACGAAGATTCCTCTTACATGTTCGAACATGGAGGGTTCGAATTTAAAATTTTTGGAGGAGAGCCAAGTAAATTCGTGTCAAGACCGAGACCACCAGTCCTTTACGTGTTAAACATGGGCGGTTCTAAATTTATTAAAAAAATTAGATTTTAACCTATATTTGTTACTATTAAACCGATATTTTATGAACTATTTGTATGTGGAATTATAATATGCGAAAGCTGGGGCGTATCTCGGCCTCTTAAAGTTGTTACAATCAGAAATTGATCGGAAAAATGTGTTTTGTAAGTAACATTTTTTGTGTGAAAATTTTCTGAGCAGTTTCAGCAGTTGACAATTTGATTTTTGATTCGTTTCAAGTTTGTTTCAACTTGTGGCTTATTTTGTTTGTTAATTTTAGAGGACATGGAAGAGGTTTTGGAGCCAAGTGTTAGGCCAGTCAAAATGACAATTGTCAACTTTTAACTTATGAGTATCAGACGATAGTAGATCTTACCAAATTCGACGGGAATACTTGACTTTTTTATGTATTAAATCTAAATGAAAACGTGCTAATTTCTAAAATAAAGTCACCTGCTGTTTTTCAGCTTAGTCTCATATGAAAGGTTAAATCTTACGTTCCGAAGATGTGCTGCTAGTTTTTTTAGCGTAATATTTCGAAGTTCATTAAGATTTGCATGAAAAACATCCCGTAACAAAGCACAAATAGATCCATATAAGTATTTATCTGCAATATTGAACAATTTATTTTTTGACTGTTCGTATCTATCGATAACTCATGTTATCCTGTGTATTATTTATGTTGTTGTTGACTAACAAAGTAGTCTCTTTCAGTTTTGCAAATTATCGTTATTCATCCAGATATTTCAGCCTTAATGTTCCGCAAGGTTGCCTCA
Organism: Phasmarhabditis papillosa; assembly: GCA_034691345.1. Lineage (NCBI taxonomy): Eukaryota > Metazoa > Nematoda > Chromadorea > Rhabditida > Rhabditidae > Pellioditis > Pellioditis papillosa. The sequence goes on from JAQGAV010002718.1 coordinate 10,306, forward strand.
TCTCTTGGACGCCTTTCAGCTGGTGTAGCTGGAGTCCAGCTCGGAGCTGCCGCTGTCGCTTTGTCCGACAAGGAACTATCCAAGAAGCCAGAGTGGTTTGTGATGTTGCATTTTTATTCACTCATTCTTATGTTAAGGTACCAACACGCAGTCAAGTCTCTCGAAGAGTCCTTAAAGAGACTCAGCAAATATGGTTACATTGAAAGCGCCGTAGCCTTGCAAGAAGCTGAAGAAGTTCTCGTCAAGTGCGCATTTCTTTGAATAAATTTTTTATTACAATTTTTAGGGTTGCTGATGTTCACAACACCGAAATTCAATGGCGTCTGGCCCGTGTTCTGACCGAGAAGGCTGAACTGACCAAATGCCCCACGGAAAAGGCTCACCTTCTACATGAAGCCAAGGAGCACGTCAAGAAGGCTTTGGCCATCGAGCCTGCCAAGGGATCTGCTGGAGCTCACAAATGGTAGGCATTTAACAATCATTAGCTGCTAGACTAGCAGCACGAATATGTAATGCCAACATGTGTACAGTTGGAACAATTTACTATGATCTTTTTACCAAGATATTCATGTTAAGCTCCTGGAGGGAAACTATTTTCCCATCTAAATTGAATTGATGATGCACGTGTCCAGCTTACCAGTATGTCTTTAATGTATTGCGTTATGTCAGGGAACAGCTATAATCCTCTTAAATATATTAAAAGCATTCCTTCTAGTTGCCCTGTGTATTTATTGGTTGCTCGTTTTAACTGTTTCAATTTTCATGTGTGCCATTATTCTGACCAAGCTCGGACAACTTGAGAAGAAGGATAACTCTACGGACGTTATCAAACACTTGGAAAAGGCCACTGCCATCGACTCCAAGGACCCCTACAGCTTCCACCTCTTGGGTATGATATTTAATGTGTTCCGTTTATCTCTTTTGTTTAGGTGTTGCCCAATACAATGCCAAGGACTACAAGAGTGCTATTGCCAGTTTCGAGAAAGCTGAATCTATTAAGGTACTTATTTTTTTTAATTATTTGCAACTCGTTCGTAATTTAGGCTCACTTCTCTTCCGCCAATCTGTACTACCTTGGTGAAGCCCAGAAGGCTAGTGGGAAGAAGGACGACGCAATCAAGAACCTGAAGCAGGCCATCCAGACCCTTCCACGCAACGGTGCCGATGGAAAGGTTATTTTTCTTACCATCAATTTGATTATTTCTAATTTTAAGGCCCGATCCCTGTCGAAGAATGTGCTGTCCAAGATGGGATTGAAACCAGAAGAATACGAGGTTGAAGATCTTTAAATGTAGATTTTAAATAAGGTAGTAAAGTTTTTATTATTTGTCTTCTATTTTATTTGTTTTTGACTTTCATATGTTTGAAGCAGATTGGGTTTGGTTTTGATTGTTTTTACGTTTATTTGTTTTTGAGTAGGAGTTGGGAACTAATATTTATTAGTGGCAATACATTATCCGTAAAAATCTGATTAGAAGTGTTGAAAGACATGATCATCCGAATTGTCTCTCCGGATCGGAGCTAAAGAGTCTGAATGCGTCGAACCAGTCGCCGTGTTGTATATTAAATAAGTGTGGATATGAATTGATTGCTAGTACCATCACAGTCTGTAAAGGAAATACGTGTTGTTGAATGAGCTAATTTTGCATTTCTGAGGTACTGCTCTTCGAAGTTTTCATGCGAAGTTCGCAGTTGTGACAGCTTAACTAACCTGATCATCGTCGACCTTATTCTGATAAATTAAATGTATGAATTTGTTATTAACAATGGTATAAAGTTGACCAAGAGTTCTATAACAGATACGTTTTATACTGGTAGGTGTGTCATTGTATACCTTTTGTCTCCCGCAATGAATCCACCCGAAACAACTGACCAATTTCGTCTGTACAGGTTATCTATTTTATATTCTTTAATAGGATCGAAAGGAGGAGTTAACTGAAATGGCAGTATGCTATTGGCTTTGTTTGATGTTCACATTGGCAGTATATTGTATAATGTTTGTTGTCTTTGCAATATGCTTTCTAACCTTAATCATTGATATCTTTTTCTTGGGGAATTTTGGTTTCCAATGAGCATCATAGGGAAATACACTAGCATTACCATGACCATAGCCAGCATCTATCCATGCAAAGAATTCAGAATTGAAGGGGTCTTCTAACTGTAATGTTCATCCATTAATTACAGTGTTGAATATTTCGTATAAGCCTGTCAATGTGTCGGAACAGTTTCCGACTGCTCTCTTGGTAGAAGTTCTCTATTTGGGTTGCTTATTCATTTCATTAATATGTGTTTACATTTCTAGTCAACTTTCTTTTTCAATAAATTAAATGGTTTAGTAAATATTACAAATAAGCTAACTGATACTGATTTCGTTGTATTACTTACAGTTGCATTATGTAAGAAGTATGTCTTTGAGTTGACCACTATGTCGTACTCGGCGCTCTTCGCTTCTGGATGATTCTTCATAGAAGGATCATGTCTAAAAACAAATTAACCATTGAAAATAGATTAAGAGTTTCGTATATCACAATAGTACTATTTATTTTAATGAACAAAAGAAACGATTTCTATTTTAAGGTAGGTAATTGAGTGTTCTTTATTTATAACCTACTGATATAGCTGATCATTCTTCAGTTCATCTTCTATTATTTTCTGTGCATATGGAAGATGTCTGGAGAGAGGCAGATCATCTATTGTTATTAGATGAACCTGTAATCAGAATTTACTTTAATAGCAACTAGTGACAAATTTAGTTTAATCTGAGGCTGATGAATAGAACTGGAAATGGAAATGATTTAAGCAAATATCTCCCATCAGCCTACTACTCCACGCTAATACTTAATTTGACAAATTTTGACGATTCTGTGACTCGAAATAGCCTTGATTTCGATTAATATGAGACTGATTATCTTTATTCATCTGAAGGAGACATTCATTCATCTTAGTTGTTTGTATTCTATTTTTAAGTTTACCTTTGTTCTATCGATTAATCCCATATTCTTTCTGTACTTCTTAATGAAATCATAACTAGAAATATCAGTAAAGATAACCTGAAACAAGAGTTTACTTTCTTTTTAGCGATTACAAGAAATGATATATACTCCTGACTAGGATGGGGATTCCGTACAGCAATTTTATATTCCCGAGAACCCGACTTATCCAATCAGGGGCCCGCATTCCCATCCTGCCCCTGAACATCAATGTCTAACAAACTGGTAGCTTCGTGGTGCAATCTGGACATTCATCTGCCAAAGTCTGTTCCCTCCCAGTGCTTAAGACCTATCGGTTAAGGCTAGAAGTTGTTCTTACCATATAATTCTTTAGAGACAATAGATTCTCCATAAATTCGTGATATTTCTCCAGAGGTCTTCTGTATTGCCACCAGTCTCCTCTGCCAATGTCAATCATCGCTGTCACTATTGTTATTTCATCGCTGAAATCATGATATACGTAAAAACTATCTGGCAGTGCTAGAAAAAGGCCAAAATGGCACGTTCTCAATTTTTATCTCCGGGCTGATTTCCCAAAAAGTTGGCCCGGCCTTTGCAATTCCCACCCTTATTGTCACGGACTGTGAAATTTACGAAAAGTTCCCTATTTAGGGTAGTCTCTGTCAATTTATAATTGAAAATAAGCGTTATAAGAATGGAAATTATATTAATCACAAATTCAGTCTTTTAATTTAGTACCTAACCTCGATTAGACTTAGATCCTGAACTCACTCTTCATTCTTCTTGGTAGTATCATCTATCCTTGGTGGCTGAGTTGTCTCCGCTTCTTCATCAATTCTTCCCATTGTAGTAGTTTCTTCTTCATAAACATCCACATTCGATGTGCTTGTGGAATAGTTAGAAGTTAAGGTGCCTATCGTCTGAAAAAAGGCTTCATGGATGAGAAAAAACATTTCTTGATCTATTTGATTTGCCGAGTTGGGCGTTCTGGATAATATTTCTACTATTCATATTTAAAGTTCACAAATGATTTATTTATCAAAACAGTGAATCTGCTGACTTGAGATGTGCGACTCGTTGGCGAACGATGCACTCCTTTGAGAGAAGCGAGCCTACTCACACTTGTCTCAATCGGTACTACAGCCATCCTAGTTGGTTCTGGCTGTTCCGTTGCTTTGATCTTTTCTTCCACCTTCTGCTTCGGTTCATCCAAGTAATCCCATTCACTAACTTCATTTCGGTCTTCTACTGGAGGCATTGTTGTAGTTTCTGAAAGGAACAAAAATCTAAGTTTAGATGAATCTGAAAATATGGAGGTGGCATATAATCGGCAGT